>VZTL01052072.1:34685-81157 GCA_013400535.1 Scopus umbretta | reverse complement strand
TTTTTTTTTTTTTTAAGAACTCCTGCTTGCAGGTGAAAGTTAATCTTCCTGAAGCACCACTAAGACCCAAGGACGTCAGACCTGGAATGGAGCCATGCTCCAGCCTTGCTTCCAAGTTGGTGGGCTTGCACATTTCCAAGCGCTGACAGCTTTTCATGGAAAGACATGGCAAGCTGGCAGCCCTGGAGCTGGCCCTGGGGCTCACCAAGCAGGCACACCATGGTCCCAGGCCTGGCTGAGATAACCATTGACATGCAGACATCGCACCTCAGCACCAAGCAGTAACCACCTAGGCATCATGCCGAGACAAACAATCAGAAGGCTCAGATCAAGATGGCTTAATTCCTTCTGGACTTTTCACCACTTGTCTCAGGGAGGAGGTAGTTATTGACCTTGGACAACTTGTGGAGATAGCAGGATGCTGGCAAGGATATTGACAGCCCTGGTCAGCACCCTCCAAACAGGCTAAAAAGCCAGCAGACTCCTATTAAGAGGACAGAGGCCACCAGCCTGTGGGGTTTAAGCTGGCAAATGGATCCAGACAGTACAGAGAGATAAAAGTGAGAAGAAAGAGACCACCTGGCGATGTGAGCTTATACCCTCTGGGCCCAGGCTGATGCTGCTCAGCTGTTTTGCTGCCCTACTTCCCTTCTCCATGGCCCATCACCTTGTCATTCTGCTCCCCTGCCTGGAGCATAGCTCTGAACAGGCATCTGCTAAGCGCAGCTTGCACCTTGATTGACTTTTGACTGAGCTTGAGATGGGGAAACTTGTTCTCCAGCCCTCTGCTTGACTTTCTGCTTCCCTGTGGCAGTTAGCAGCGTCACGTTGTTCTGTGACCTTCTGAGGGACGAGCCAGGAAATATCTTCCTGGCTAAATAACGAATCTAAAAATCAATTTGTGGAGAGGTTGGAAAGCAATGAGCATACAAATTAACCAGTAGATGAGTAATACATTTACATCTCGTGGATCCAGTTAACTTCAGAGAAGGCAAAATTTATGACCTACTGAACTCCAAGTATGAGGCTTAAAGAAATTACTGGAAGGAGAATTATTGGGTTGGATACTAGACATCATTCCAACCGTCATTAACGTTTTCATGTGCTCTTTAAAGTTTCTCCCTAGCAGTACCCATTTCCAAGGCTGGGAAAAAATCAACCGCTGAGATCACTTGAAAAATACTTTGCTGCTTCCCTTTCATTTTCCCAAGTCATATTTTTATTTTCCACATAAACCTGATGGTCAGACAAATTACTTTATAAGTGAGATTCTGATAATAGGAATCATGTTGTAAGCTAAACGCTGATGATCTGCAGATACAATGTCAAGGGAAAAAAATCTTTTGTGGGGATATATGCATGCATTTAGATAGATGGTTTAACTTTTTGAGTGCATTTATGACACTTTATGACACTTCCTCTACAGCTGTGCAGATATAGAGCCCAGGCAGACCTCTAGATTGGTTCAGTCTGGTTATTGAACTATTCCTAGTGGTTCCGTGAATGGTGGGAAATTGCATGAAGCCATCAGGCTTCCAAGGTTTGCACTTGTTTGAGATTTCACAGACTGCTGACAAATCCCTGCGAATCATTTTTACCATCCTCTCACTTGAGAATAGAAACCTGTGGATACCAGCTCCATGGGTCACACAGTTCTATTGGCCTCCAACCAAGGGTCAGACACCTGGACTCTCCACCTCTCTTTCTCCTGGGGTTCCTCTCTTCCAGACAGTGAGGGACCAGCTCCCTTTCTTAGCACCTCTGTGGACAGTCCTAGTCTTTGACATTCCGATAGGAGAGGACACTTCTCTGTTTGCATTCAACTGTGGCAAATTAGCTGCTCTCCTGATGATGGCTGTTCCTGTGCCAGGAATTGCAAAGTGGGTGAGGAAGCAGGTTGAGGCAGACCCAGGTCTCCTGCTAGTTGTCCACACACCTACATCTGAACCTGAAGGCTCTTTCAAAGCCCCAGGTGATGCTGAGCCAGGGATAACTGCAGGTGGGATGGGCTTTAGTACCCATGGCCTGATCTTGGCCCAACCCTTGTGAAGTACCCTGTAGTACTGGAGAGATCTGGAGATCCTGTTGCCATAGATAGGGCCTGAGGGTTTGCAATATGTCTTGCATATTTTGGAAATGCACTCAGACCTATGCTTGCCTGCCAGGGTAAATGATGCTTTTCTCCTTCAGGTGCCATAATTTCTCTTCTGCTTTCCTGTGTGGAGTGGTGTCCTCCACAACAGGGGTTTCCTCCACAGTGGTGGTGTCTAGAGCGCAGGGTAAGAGCAGTTGTTGTCCCCTGATCCTCCAGATGGGACACATTGCATCTCACCATTGTGGCCTGGGGGAGGGGACATGCCACCTCCTGTCTTATCCCAGCACACGACCGGGGTGTGGACAGGGTGCACAGCCAGACCAGGGTGCTGGTGAGCAATCCCAGGCTGCCTCTGATTGCTTTTCATTTCTCCACAACAGCAGGGAAAATCATCAAAGGGAGAAGAAAGAGGGCTGTAAAAACAAAGCCAAATAAAAATAGGTCCCAAGTTGCAAAATTAGTATCTGAACTTCCTGGAAGCTTTGAGAATTTGGGTGGGGTTTCATTATGGTGCTCCAGTGAAAATGCCATATGTAAATCTCCTACAACATGAAAGATCACGTTCCCTTGTGATCCAGATAGACAGGGACATATTACTGGTAACAGTCCAAGCAGCTGCACCAGGGTAAGGATGTTTATTAAAAAAGGGATTGCTGGATTTACATATCCTTGCCTCACAGATTCATTTCTCTTCAGTGAAGGGATGTTAGAATGCAAATTTGGAAGAAACACAAGAAAAAAAAACACCTAATCCAACACAGGCCAAAAAGAGGTAGTGCTGCATGCTGGACACAATACATGATAACGCATGAGAATGAACAATTCTTTGGAAATCCCCTTTCCATAGAATTTTAAAGGAACTGAAAGCGAGAGTGTAAAAGCCCGAGAGGTTTCTCCTCCTTCTGTGGAAGCTGTCGGTGCTGTAGTCTCAGAGCAGGGGCTAGCAGCAGGGTCCCCAGGCCCTGAAAGTGCACAGCAGTGTCTGAGCGCCTGAGAAGCCTTTCTGTGCTTGCTTTGGTAAAGTGGAGACTGCTTCCCACCATGGAAAGGTTTTGCGTAGTCCATTGCTCCTCTCTGCCTGCTGCTTGGGTTCAACACACTTGTGGGCTTGGGAAGCTGAAGTCAGTGTTCACTGAGTAAGTATGTAGTACATATGTGAACTTAGAGATGTGAAACGTTTCTTCTGTACGAAACAATGATGTCCCACCCTGTAAAAGCCACAAAGATGTAGCAGAGGTCTTTGGGGACAAGCTGCAAAGTCCTTTTACAAAAGCACTTCAGTCAAAGGGTTGTTCCTTCTCATCTGACAGTGAGAGATAGCAGGAACCCATCTGCTCAGGTACAGCCCTTTCTAGGGCAGCAGGCACAGATTTCCCAGCACAGAAAACCGCCTGAGCTTTGTTTCTGGTGTGTCGCAAAGAAGGGGATGTGACATCCATCATTTTCATAAACAGGATTGCCGCATGGAGTGTATTTGTGTGGCCAGATCCTATACACAGGATTACAGCTCAGCCAAGGAATTTCTTCCCTGTTGTGTCTCCGGGCATTTAGACTGGGAGGTCTTTGCAGAAAAAATGATCTTTCCATTTGTTTTCTATCCATGCTGTGCCCAGCACTGTGGAACCAGGGCTGTAGGCAACAGCCCCGCATGGTTCCTGATGCTGTGAACAGCAAGAGTGACTGCAGCTGGTGCCTGGCTTCCCAAAGGCAGAGCTCTCCCGGCCCAGCCTGCTCTGCCAAGGTGACACTGTTAGCTCCCTTACAGCACTTCATATTTTAGCATTTACTTCTTTTAAAGGTCTCTGAATAAGGTAATTTCCCCCTGTTCTTCTTTTTCCCACCCCTTGAATTTAGCTTTTGCAGCAATCTCCTGCCTCAAACAGTAAGCTGCAATGTTATAGTAACACAGGAGAGACACTCAAGGACACATTGAGCTCTTGATTCCCAGTCAATAAAAGCCAGGGCTGCACACACCAGTGAAAAGTGTCCCAGTAAGAGGCTGGGGATAGCTGTTTTCTTCTTCCAAATCAAGGTGTTCCTGCTGTTCCTGTTTGTTCACCCACCCCTGGTTCCAGCTGCATAAGCTCCCTTACACCTGTGTCAGGCAAAGTGAAAAGCACCTTTGCCCTAGGTTTGGGCCCCCCCTGAAGCTGGTCAGAAGGTACTCAGGTCCCTTGTGCTGGCTGAGATGTGGAGAAGAGGGATCAAAGTCCAAGTGATAACACATTCAACACAGCCTAACTATTTTCTGTCAATTTTCTGTGTACATTTTCTACTCCCACCATGCAGAGTTGTGAGCGTTTTTCAGTAGATTAAATGAGGGAATATTTTTTTCCCCCAAATTAAGGGAAATTTAAAGTAGAACAAATACTCATTTTCCCATATGAAGTGGGGAAAAGGATTCTACTGAGCAGCTGACATCAACTCTTCCACCATGTGACCCAAAGCACTCCTCAGTTGTCCTTGAAGGAAGTTAAAGCTAGAGCAAAGCTCACAGCCTGTACCAACCTCATTTATGGTGCAACCACTAGAGGAAAGTAAAACCCCTGGTTGCGTTGGGGTTGCGTATATCATGTGCTGGTCTAGACACCAGGCTGTGGGTAGCTCAGCATTTTCTACCTGCTCAGCCCTGACCACTGCTGTTCACAGCGTCATTCCTAACCTTGGCAAAAGTTAGCACTTTGTGCGAGTCTGAGCTTTTAATAAGGGCTGCTGAGCTCCTGCGAGACTCTCACGTTTGCAGCATCTGCTGGGAAGGCAAAGGACCATCTCACGGAGCATTTAGCTCTCAGAGTATGACACAAGGATGCTGGGATGCAGATAATGGAAGCTCAGTGCTGGTTTCTGCTGTTCCTGATAAAGCACATAAGGCTGGGAGACAGAAGTGATATATATGTTTTTCTCACACCATCTGATACAGTTGGGAAAAATACACAAGTTTGTGGGCATGAGTCTTTAGGTGATGCCTCCTTCTTCTACCAAACAGTTCAATGAGATTAAATAACCTGCTCACAATTTGTGTTTTGTAGTTTACAGCTGGGGTGAGTAATGCATTTAAAGGATCCCTTCTCCCCGCCCCGAGGATTCATCATTTATAGATTTTTGGGAGCACTTGAGATCTATTAAATTTAATAAGCTTTCTCTTGAGAGGGTTGTACAGACCCTCACATAATAAGGGCAGAGGACCAGACTCCTCTACACTTACATTTTCAATTAGACTACACAACAGCCCTTGCATGCTGGTGATGAGGAATGGGAGCAGTTGCTCCATCACTCTCTGTTAGATGGCACTTCTGGCGCACAATCTGCCAGCGTTTGTTGTCTATGAATTATGGTTTCTCTAGCATCTTAAATCCTTTAGCTTTTTGTAAGTTTTCTGGAGGTGTATTTCCTTCCTACTAATAAAATACTGTATCAGGACTCTTGTCTCTTGAACAGAGTGCTGAGAGGGAAGGAAGGTGGCCACTAGTCCTGGGTGGAAGCAGGGCCAGTGGGACCAACCATGTGTGATGTCTCCTCAGTCCTACTCTGCAAGTCTGCACGAAACATGGAAGATTCTCCCAGGTGGTCCCAGGAAGGGGGGATTTGAGAGGTGTTATTGCAGCAGTACTTTCTTACACAGCTTTAATTTGGTGCAACTGCTCTGTTCTTCGAAGAAATGTCATCCGGGCTGGTGAAAAACCTCCCTACAGTCCTGCCCTGAGCTGGAGGGGATGACACACAGGAGCCAGAGAGGTGGATGCCTGGAGAAGCTTGTAAACACTTTAAAGCCTATTTGTGATGCGCTCTTGAGTTCATTTGCCTGCTGTAAATATGATAACAAGACAGTAGCTTGGAAATAATTATTCACCCATATTTTTGCAGAAGAAACACCTGAACCCTATGCTGTTGAGTGCTCTACAGGTACAGCTGTCAGTAGCCCTTACAAAACTGGCTTGAGCAGACAAGGTGGACACAAGGTAGGGAAATAGGCAGCACAAGCAGGGAGATGGAGTCTTGAGGTGAGGATGGGAACTGATGGTTAGCCTTATTAAGGGATAATTAGCAAGGACTGTAGAAATAGGCAGGTTTAAGTGATAAACTGTGATAGCTGTTGTTGTTGTTGGACCTGTTGTGCAGGTTGTGACCCTCTTCCAGCAATGGAGAGGTGCCTGATGCCCCATCCTGTAAGCAGGTAAGGGAGGGAGGGGACAGGTAACACTGGAGCAGAGAGAACAAGGGGAAAAAGCCAGTGCTGTTGTTTGTGCATGATGCTGTACAAGGGCAGTTACTGGAAAAAAAGAGCTGAATCTGTAGCTTGTCATTCCTTTTATTCTTCTGCTGTGATTTGGTGTGCTGAGGCAGTGCCTTGTTAGAGGGGCTCATCAATGCAGTAAGAACTGCACTGTCAAATGAACATGCTCTCTCATTCCTGATGGAGTGGTGCAGTTTGCTTCTGTGCTGGATTTTCTACCACATCACTCACTTTGATTGCTTGTTTTCCAGAAGAGCCTGCTGGGCTTGCTGGAGAGCATGCTCACCTACAGTGGGTCCAGCTGTGCATGCCAAGGGCTTTGGCAGCTGCTGCATTTAGCTTGGCCACAAAAACATCAGGGCCACCTCTTTGCTCATGAGAGCTCACTTTGTAAGACAAAGCTTTGTAGACAGCAAGGCAGCCATGAGGGCAGCTCACCACAGGGCCCGCAGGGGAAGAGTTGAGGACTTAAGTCATGACTGTTGGAACCACAATATACTTTTTCATGGTTTTAAAAAACCCTACTATGTTCCCTGATGGGGAATTTTCTGGTGGATGCCAAAATATGAGAAAATGGGCACAGAGGAGCTATTCTGAGTGCTATATTTAGTACTGGTAGCCCTAGGCACGCTGGACAGCCATCCGTGGAAGAAACCCCTCAACCCTGAGTTTCACAGGGTGACTGGTCTGGACACTCCAGACCCAGTCAATATTAGCATAAGTCCTCAACTTACCAGCTTGGGAAGTCCTCGATTTACCGTCTTTTCTCCCCTCCTGTCCTCCACCTCCGGCTATTTAGGTCCAAACCTCCAGAAGTCCTCATTCAGATTACCCACTAGACAGTTTTGCCGTGAGAAAGCAAGGTTATTGCTGACATACTTCCAACACAACTTCCTTGTTCCTCCACAGGGTTCCTGGTGATTGATCAACTTGCATATGAGATCACAGTGTCATCACCAGACAGATCTCTGCAAGACTGAAAGGCCAGAGCGTCTTCCTTGTGCCACCTCGCCAGAGACCCCATAAGGCTGGAGCCGTGCCCTGGAGTACATCCAGGTAGCATCTCTCAGAGGTGTAGCTCAGACACAAGCTGTGCCAGCTATGGAGCACAAGGCTTTTGTTTAATTCTTGCATGGGTGAGATGGGTTGGAGGTAAAAGCTTCCTTTGCTGTGCTGTCTCCTTCCTCATTGATAGCTGCACTGATGCCATTCAGGTGCCTGTGGCAATGAAGGCAAGTGGTATTTGGTTAGGGAGCACTGTCAGCTGCTGTCAGCATCGTCTGGAGGAGCTGGGTCACTCAGCCTGGCCAGGCTCCTTGGGAAATTCCCAGGAAATCTCCCAGGCCTGAGAGTCTCCAAGAAGCTGACACATGTTTGGCAGCCCTGGGGGAGGAAAGCCTCATGTCCCCTGGATGGCCCTGGCTGGGAGTCCTGCTGGTGACTCAGCGCTGTGGGATGGCGACTGTTGCTCCAGTCTCCAGAGACTCCCTCCAGCAAAAACCCAGTGATGACAGACTAGGGAGAGAGCTGCTGCAGTAAGGACGTGTAGGGTGGCAAGAGAACTGACAGCAGACCCTTCTGCCCAGGACCAGACAACTCTCATTTTCCTCCTCCAAGGCCACCATCACCTGGGCTGAAGGCTTTCTAAAGCTGTAACAGGCAGTAGGTCAGACACTGTGATGGCCCAAACAAGGAGTGCAGGTCTTTGATAAGCTGCAGGCCAGGGCACTCTGCAGCCTGCCCTGACAGCAAGGGAAGTAGCTGTGTATTTGAGGGCTAAGAAGAAGGGAAGGGTCATCAGTCAGGAAGGCAATAGTCATTTGAGACCAATTCTTTGTCACCAGAAAAAGACCTAAAAAAGCTTTAGCTCTTTTGCCCTGTACTGATCAATTACATCCATGGCTGTTGTAGACCCAGATCTTGTGGTGGCTTTGAACATGGGTGTCAGCTTCGAGGGGTATTTCAGGCACATGCAGAGGTGCCAAGATTTGCAACAGGTTTTGACCACGTGTGTGTGTGTGGAGTTGGAAGGTTCGGGAGGAAAAGAGCTTCCAGTCTCTCACGCACGTTCCTTGGGTAGAAAGCACAACAGCTTGAAGGCATTACCACATTGTTTTACGTGGCTGGTATTAAAATACACCAGGGAAGGTTGTTTTTGCCTGAGAACATACATGGGTTTTGTGCAGCTGGTGTGGCAACAGGAGAGCTGGGCTAGGAGGAGCTAGATGACATTGTTAAATGTCTAGCACTCCTCTGGAATCAGTGTAACATCCTCTGATGCAGTCGGAGCATGGCTCATTCATCCTAACACAGACATCTGAAATA
Source organism: Scopus umbretta (assembly GCA_013400535.1). Lineage (NCBI taxonomy): Eukaryota > Metazoa > Chordata > Aves > Pelecaniformes > Scopidae > Scopus > Scopus umbretta. Next base: position 72,503 of record VZTL01052072.1, on the reverse strand, counting down.
CAGCGTCTGAGTCATGTCCTCCCAAGTGTGAGCTTTTTCTCCATTGACTGCAAAGTGAGCTGAGAGTGACTGGCTTGGTGGTAGGAACTGACATGTAGACATCTAAAACTAAGTGGTGGGGCTCCTCCAGACTAACTGCAGCATAGAATGGAGTCGGTCAATTTATGTTTAACTGACCACCGTGGGCATGGCAGAGGTCTGATGCAGCAGCATGGTACTGTGTGATCTGGGGAGAATATGGCACAAAGGCAGATGTTTCAGGAGGAGCATTGTCCTGCTGATACATCCTGGATGAGCTAACTCAGCTGGGCATCTTTACAGGCACTTGACTCCATTAGCATGACCTGGGTATCCTTCATGCACCTTCAGAAGTTGTCTTCTGCTCCTGTCTATCTGTCCTCATGACTGAGACACAGCTGACTCTCTGGGTGCTATAAGCTAGGCGAAGTCCTAGATCAAGTGCAACACTGGTGGTTTAAATGTCCATGGAGCGTTTAAATGCTCAGGGCCTGCCAGCCTTTTAAAATCATCTCTCTGTTTTCTCTCACTCGTGTGACATTCACAGGCTATGTAAGCACTCCTCATCTGTTCCAGTGCAAAGTCATCCAGCCTCATTCAAATGAAACTGGCTTGGATCAAGTCCTTGTCTTTGCACCAGAGAGGATGAAGGGGCTTTATGTCTCCATGCTGACCTGTGGCTGATGGAAGATGCTGAAGGTCCCTTGACACTCAGAGACTGAGCCCATTGGGTGCAGAGGGTGGCAGCCTGTGAGCAGAGTTTGATGAAGGTCCTGCCTCAAAGACCATTGAAAGGAGCCTGCCAGGAAAGCAAATGTTTGACCTTAGTACCCAGGACTTGCACAAGAAAACTGGGGCCAGTCAACAGGAACTGCATCCTCAGGGAAGCTGGGATGCCTGCTTCCATTTTGACATTTTTATTTCCCTGGTCCATCAATCACCAGCTGGAGGGACCCAGATCCAGTTCAAAGCACCCCCGTCCCTCTCTCCATGCTCTGAGAGCTGGCAGAGCCCACATGGTGGCACTGTGACCCAGCCGCCTGGATTGCCACTATTGCTCTCCATGGGGACGAGTTGTGACCGGCAGCAGCTGGGTGGTACAAATCTGGCAGCAGACCAGATGTGGGACAGCTTTGCACTGTCTGCAGGAGCCATGAGCCACGCAGAACAGCATGGCAGGGAGCAGGACTCTCACCTCTGCATTACAGCATGGCACCAGCCTTCTCCAGGGCTTGGCTTTGTCTCCATCAATGCTGCCTGCAGAAGAGTCACTTCTTCCTCATGCCACAGGTGACACAAGGCACATGTGGGGTTTAGCAACAGATCAGGATGTGCCCACTGCTCCTTTTGCAGCAGCTAAGAGATAAGTGTTGGTTTAAGGAGGATGAAGGCCCTGTCTCCTCGGCTTAACAAAATGTCCAAGCAGTTTCTGGATAGAGGTGGGGCTCTATGGGTGACCCTGCTCCTTCACCCAGAGCAGCTGCCACCAAACAGCCCCGTCCTCCATCCATATGTCTAATGTGGAGTCTGTGGCCAAGCTCTTTGATCACATGCAGAAGCAATGAGACCAAACCAAACAACTCCATGAGCCACCGTGATAAAGCAGTGGCTGGCCCCAGAGATCAACCTCAGCCAGATGTCCTCACACATTTTACATGTGCCATGAGCTGATCTTTCAGATAAAGACACCAGTGTTTCCAAAAAACCCTTCGTCCTGGAAGTAGCCATCTGCTTCCCACCCTGGGGGTAGCCATCCCCAGCCTGTCCCCTGGGGAGATGCCTGGTAGGGCTCCCCATCCTGCCCTGCTACCTGCTGAGGAGTAGATCCCTTGTCCTTGTTGTGCTCTCAATCCCTTCAACACAGACACCTGTAACTACAAAGCAGCCCCCTGTGCGTGGGCTGGCCTCAGAAGGGGGTGATTAATACATCACCTGCAACCAAAGCTGGGGAGCTTTTGTAACTTCTGCAGCAGATAGGACTACAGATCATTCCAGATGAATGGAGCCCTAAGTAGTTACAATTCGTATGAATTAATCAAGCTGTTCCCTGTCGTGTACATCATTTAAATCACTAAAGCATCACTTGGTGGCGGCCTATTTTCATGGCAGGGAGTCTGTTTATGGTGGAGCAGAGCAGTTGCCGCCACCCTCCCACCCCAGCGCAGGGTGGGGAGAGGGATGCTCAATCAAGGTGCTGTCCCAGCACCTGCTATGTTCCTCCTCCTCCTGCTGCCTCGCTGTGCTTACCAGGTGGAGCTGAGAATAAGCTCCTCGTGGAAAGCATGCCATTAGCACTTTGTGCAGTAAAGCCCAAGGGATGCAGCTAAATGGAGATAGAGCTGCCTTCAAAGAAAAAGCCCAATAAAAATACCCACCCCCCCTCCCATCAGGTTGTCATAGGATATGTTATGAAATGGGAGGTGGAAAGCATAAAAAGTGGTGTGTGTGTGGGGGTTACTTCTAACTATGTCTCAGGATGAAGCAAACTGCAGGGGAGATCTCCTTACCAACAACTTCCCCTGAAATGAAGAGAGCCACAGGGATGCTTGTGCACAGAGAACTGAGGCAGCAAAACAAGGCAAAGACAAGCAGGACTTGTTCTTGCCCAAATCCCTTTCCAGCCCCTTCCTCTTTCCCAGATTAAGTCACCTCTGCTCCTAAGGGGGATGCTGTCTCTGCCAGACATAGCCCTTGATCCTCCCCCAAACCACCTCTTCAAGCCCAAGTGAACTGAAAGTCTGCATGAAGCCAAGTTTGCAGGTAAGTTGTCCCACAAGGCTCAAGCTCTGGGTATCGTCCCAGCAAAGCAAAGAGTGGGAGGCCATGCCCGTGTCCTCCCTTCCCAGGCAGGGTCAGCCCAGTTGCATTTCTTCCCATTTGCCTTGGGCTGACTGAGGTAAAGGTCATCCCAGGAGATGTTGTTAAAGATGCACTCATGATATGGTCCAGGGCTCAGGTGTGGGGAGCAGTGCCCTTCAGCAGTGTGTGCAACAAACTGTTGAAGAATTGACAACACTTTAATGCCTCCTAACTATATGTGCACAAAAATATCTGCCTCTGCCTCATCTACCTTGCTTCTGAGCTCTAAGTCCCTGGGAAGAACACTGCATTAACATGGGTGAATTGGTTCCTGTCCTCAAGATTTTTCTGGTGTCTTTGCTTAGTTCTGCGCAGTGCAGAATAAAATGTCTTTAGATGCCAATGTGGGAGGCACTTCATAATCCCCTGAGAAAGATCTTATCCTCCAACCTAATGGTAGGATCAGAAGTGTTCCTAAGCATCAGCCTATTGATCCTGCAGAAGTTGCACAAGATGCATCTATATGCAAGACCCAAGGTGTCCTTCAGGGTGACATGTGCTTTGCCACAATAAGCCTTTAAATCTTTAATGGGAAAGTGCACTTTGTTCCTCTCTACGAACACAGTAAAAGGCTTTAAATAATAGCTGTTCATGTGGCCCTGAAAAAGGTTGCCATGTGGCTGAACTCTATAAATCTGGACATTTACTGAATTGATTTTGCCAAGAAACATACTACAGCTGAAAAATGAGCTGGAGGGGTAAGACAGTGGTTGCTTGCAGATGACATGCTGCTCCTGCTCTGCAGAGAGCTTTGTTCCTCATTTAAAAAACATATTAAAGCCCACTGTAGTACTGGGAAGCTTTTAGGTGGCTTGAAGAATTGCTGGATGAAGCTAAGACACTCTCACTGTGTAGGAACAGGATGAGCTTTAACCCAGTCACTGGGAGCGGAGAGAAGAAGAGTTGAATTAGATGCCATTATACAGAACTGCGAATCCAGGTCGACTGCTGTGATTCATTCCCTCTCTGGTTATGAGAGCAGAGATCAGCTGCTGTCTCTTGCTTCCAAAGCTGATGAACATGGCGTGGCTTTTTGTTTGTTTGTTTGTTTTGTTTTGCTTTGTTTTTGTTTTTGTTTTTTTTTTTTCTTTTTGATATGCTGGTGTAATTAAAGTGCTATTGGTTTGCCAGTAGCATCCCCTTATGCAATACTGGTTATACCAGTATAGATCTATTCAGGAATAAGCAAATGACCAAATTACCTTTTTTTTTTTTTTTTTTAAATGAGGATATTTATGCACAAAAGGAATCAAGCTGGTAGCTGGAAGAGTTTAAATTCATGCTTGCACTTACAGAGATACAACTTCCCAAGCAGATGAGTATTAAGAGCCTTCCAGTGCACTGGCTCTGTTTGCAATCCAACACTGAGCAGCTTCCCCATGCACCTCTGGAGCCAACAGGGTGTCTGTGCCCCAGGGTGTCTACATATGGGCAATTTCATTGAGCCCATAGTTGTCCCATGTTTGATGAGCTGAACAGATTCCAGGCTTCATTGACACTATTGGCTAGATCTGCACTGACTACATTGTGAAACTTGCTTCCAGGTGGATGCATAGGTGTGGGCACCCAAGTGTGACTGTCTTAACTTGGAAGTTGAACTACTTCCCAGTGTCCTCCATCAGTGCTTGGGGACAGATTCTCTGTCCTGCTTTATTTCTTCCTGACCCTAAGATGATGCTGAGGACATAACCTATGTGCATCTTCTGGAAGGGATTCCCTTGGTGTTAGAGACTCCAGAATCACCTGGATCTTGCCCTTTCTTCATTGTTGCTTCTGACACAAGAGGACAGATTTGGAAAAGAAAAAGATCTTAGCAGGTTTTTTTGTGTACTATTAAATTGAATGTACCTAGTAAAGTCTACTAGCATGGAACATCCCATTTTCATTTTACTAAACTCGGTCAGCATTCAAAGCAAAGGGAGTTGCAAGCTGCCTGTTGGGAATGGGTCTTTCCAGGAAATGTTTGGGACAGTGCTTGTTGGCATGAGCATAAACCAGTCAGGGACTGTGCTGATGATCTAAAAGTATAGCTCATCGAGTTCCACTAGCAGGGAACATTTCCTGAGCACTAGTGACACGAGTGCAGATGAAGCCAGAAATAGCAGGAACCCTGTATTTTCCTCCCCTCCTGCTTAGTTGGTAAGAGCAGTATGTCCTCCATTTAATATCTTTGGAGGAGCTATTTGTATTCTGGTTCACTTCTTTTGTCTGTCACGTGATGTGGTAGAATATTCATCTTTCAATTTCTAATATCCTTGTTTCTGGGTATAGCTCCTGAGTGCAAATTGTCTATGTGGTCAGACAAAGTGAAACTGTTCTGAAAGAAGATTTTGAGAAAACACCTTAGAAGAACCTGCCAACCAAAACATGTAATCAGTGCAGAAAGATGCAAGGTCACAGCCAGGTATCTTAATAGCTAGCTCTTCCTTGTTCAGTGCTACTTGAACCCCTTGGCACAAGGGAAAGAAATATATTCCCATTTTTATCCAGCTTTCAGGCCGTAGTCCATTAGTCTTCTCTGAAACCTCCATTCCTGGCCCATGGAAAGGCATACTTTGGAAACCAAATAATGGTCGACCAGGAAACTGAAAAGTAAAGGTGGTGCAGGACCAGCTGTTTCTCTTGAGTGAGCTTTTTCCACTACTATATAAAAAACCCTTCCATCCACCTTCCAGTGTTTCAGGCTGTGGAGAACTTGTTCCTAAGTCTCCACGCCCAATGATAGATTCACAGCATGTTATCATTTTTTAAATGCTTTGTGGATGATTTTAGCAGCCAAAATGTGCCCATCATTCCAGTAACATAACCTTCTTCATTTCCAGCCAGAGCCTTTTATTTCTCTATAAATATTGACAGGAAGGGTGACTCAAAAGATAACTGTATCCAGAACTGTTGACCACAGTATTACTGCTTTGGATCCCACTGTGGTCACTCCTTACCATCATGTTGCTGTTATGTTTGCAACAAAAAATGTGGTGAGCCAAGTACGTTTCTTACATGTTATCGTATTAACTGTAAGCCAGGAATTGATGCTACAGTCAAAGGTCATCTGAGTTTGCTTTATCTGAATATGTTGGGGTTTTGACCTCAGAAAAATACAAATAAACTTGAGAGGAAAGGACAGTGTTATTGTCAAAGCTGGAGTGTGTATCAGTTCCTCTCTTCTTCTTCCTGCACAGCATGTAGCAGATCCCAGTCCCATCTCCAGTGGGCATTGAGCCATCAGCAAAGTGGAGCAGTTGCAGCAGGAGATCCTGAAGGGTCGCCTGTAGGACCAGCCATGCTGGCAGAGAGGACTTGTTCGTGCAAATGCTTCCTTGAAAGTCTGATTTGCAATTAATTGACACTTTCCAAATAAAAAGTTATCAGATAGTTCCAATCCAGGTGCAGAGTGGATGTGATAGCCACAACAGGACCACTCCAGAAATGAGAAAAGTACTTTGTCTGTGCAAGGACCACTTCTGCACAATGCTGGCCGGCGGGAAGAAGATGGTTTCAGTCTACATGGTTGCCACCTTCCCCTGCGGTTTTGGAGGAGAATTTAAATAGACTATTTTTCAAGAGAGAAAGGGCTGTACTCTCGTTTCCCCTCCCCCTCTTCCCACTGACATTTTTAGCTCTAAGTCTTCAGGCTGCGATAGGTGACAGTTGCGTTTTGTGGCCAAACAGCTTCCCTCTTTCAAATGAGACAACTTTTGAAAACAAGGCACAAAAGGAGAAAGTTGGCAAAACCAAATGTTATTTTCATGGGGGCTTTTCAAAGACCATTGCTTCTCTCTTTGCTGCATCTTTGAGAACAAGACACAAATAATTTTGACTATAGCAAAGACCCATGCCATAGTTATGCAGAGTAGTCTTCTGTCTTGCTTGCCTTGCTTTCTTATTTAGAAAAGGAAGAAGAGCGTGTGAGAGGCTGAAGATACTAATTTTTTAAGTGGCCCGGTGCAAGATATATTTGAATACAAAAGATGACGATCTGTAGATCTTAAACTGATGAAATATTTAGTAGCCCTTTGTGATGTTGATTCAAAATCTTTTTAAGACTGGAAAAGATGGTTATTACCAGACCCCCACACAACAGAGAGCAAAGGCCTCTGGTCCAGGGCCACTTTGTGTCAGTTTTTTAATGTCTGGTTGAACTACAGCATTTTCCATTAGAACATGCTCAGTCTTTGTTTAAAGTCCCTGGGCGATGGAGAATCCACTGTATATACATATATATATATATGTATATGTTGTTGCAATGGTTCATTGTCTTTGCCATCAAAAGATGTGTACATCTTATCTAAATTTAGGTGTTTACAGTGTAGATGTCCACAGCTGAGCTGATCACCTGAGAGTCCTTTCAGATTCAAAGGAGAGAAAAAGGTACTTGCTGGTGGGATCCCTCTGGCCCATTTCAGCTGTTTGTTTTAGGATGAAAGGAATCTCACCGTACAGTCCATCGGCTGTGTTGGCTGGGTATTTACTAGCAATATAAGGGCCTGGAGTAACTAAACTGAGATGCAGTTGTCTACACTTAGACAAATGCTGCTTGACACATCTAAATAACATCTGGCTGCTGTTAGCCCTGTGGTGGGTTGACCCTGGCTGGACACCAAGTGCTCACCCGAACCGCTCTATCACTCCCCTTCTCAACTGGACAGGGGAGAGAAAATATAACGAAAAGCTTGTGGGTCAAGAGAAGGACAGGGAGAGATCACTCAGCAATTACCATCATGGGCAAAATAGACTCGACCTGGGGAAAATCAGTTTAATTTATTGCCAATCAAAACTGAGTAGGGTAATAAGAAAATAAAACCAAATCTTAAAACACCTTCCCCCACCCCTCCCTTCTTCCCGGGCTCAACTTCACTCCTGATTTTCTCTACCTCCTCCCTGCCAGTGGCACAGGGGAATGAGGAATAGGGGCTGCGGTCAGTCCATCACACATTGTCTCTGCTGCTCCTTCATCCTCAGTGGGAGGACTCCTCACACTTTTCCCCTGCTCCAGCGCAGGGTCCCTCCCACGGGAGACAGTCCTCCAGGAACTTTGGCCAATGTGGGTCCTTCCCACGGGCTGCAGTTCTTCATGAACTGCTCCAGCATGGGTCCCTTCCATGGGGTGCAGTCCTTCAGGAGCAGACTGCCCTAGCACGGGTCCCCCACGGGGTCACAAGTCCTGCCAGCAGCTTGCTCCAGCGTGGGCTCTCCACAGGTTCACAGTCTCCTTCAGGCATCCACCTGCTCTAGCATGGGGTCCTCCATGGGCTGCAAGTGGATATCTGCTCCACTGTTAACCTCCATGGGCTACAGGGGGACAGCCTACCTCACCGTGGTCTTCACCATGCGCTGCAGGAGAATCTCTGCTTCAGCACCTGGAGCACCTCCTCCCCCTCCTTCTTCAATGACCTTGGTGTCTGCATAGTTGTACCTCTCACTTATTCTCACTCCTCACTCTGGCTGCAGTTTTGTGTCCCTGGTTGTTTTTTCCCCCTTCTTAAATATGTTATTCCAGAGGAGCTACCACTGTCGCTGACGGGCTTGGCCTTGGCCAGCAGTGGGTCCGTCTTGGAGCCAGCTGGCATTGGACCTATTGAACACAGGGGAAGCTTCTAGCAGCTTCTCATAGAAGCCACCCCTCTAGCCCTCACACTACCAAAACCTTGCCATGCAAATCCAAGACAGCCCTTTCTGTACTGTTCACCTTCAGAAGTCTCAGCCCACACACAGAAGGAGCAGCTGAGACTCAGTCACTTTTTACTGTCTTGGAAAAATTGAAGGGACTGAGATTTCTAAGTCTTTTCCAGACTTTTTGTTACTGGAGCTTTTCCCTGAGCTCTTGCCAATATAGAAAGAGCTTCTGTAAAGGGCAGGTTCCCAGATCAGTCCTGCTAGTGTACAGGTAGGGCAATGCTCACTGTTGTACTGATCTTTTCCCCTTTCTACACACTCAGAGTTGATGTTTGCCTTCTCAGCATTACACTGCGCTGGGAATTCATACTGCCTCCACTTCAATTGGGGAAGTTGTGATCACCTATGTCTCTTTCAGAAAAAAACTTGCCTGATCTGTCAGCACAGTGTATACTGACCCTGCACTGAACTGGATTGTTCATGTGAGCCACAGTTGGCCACATGCTCTTCGTTGGTCTGTGTAATTATCTGGTACTTTATCCCTTTTTCATCTGTTTATTTAATGGTGTCAGCACATGCTATCTGGAATTATTTAGTTTTCATTTTTTCTTGCATTCTTGCTGAAGTCACCAAAAGCATGGGCCCAAGGACATGTTCCCATCTTCTGGAATTATTCCTGGGAGATAAGAATTCCCCAGTTTAAATAAATTGCTGTGATATATCACAAACTACTTCCCTAGTTTAATATGCATTATGCTGACCGCATGGATTTGGGTGCTATCACTGGTGACTGAACCGTACAGCCCCTGGAGTCTAAGCATTTTATGGCAACAGCTACTCATGCCTTCCAGCTTCATGACTTCACTCTTGAACTGACAGATGATGCTTTCCAGATTCTTTTAATCCCATCCCTTGATATTATTTGTGCCCCCAACTTTTACCTGCTTCCTGGGTGCTCTCAACCCTACTGCTTCCGTGATGTTGCTCGGGCCCAGTGTCAGGCTCACCAACCTAGAGCTACTGCAGGGTCACGCACAGGTGCTGCAGAAGGCTAAGGGTTGCTAGGCTCCCTCATATGACTCATTATGAGCAAACATGCAGCCCTTCAGGGCAAAGAAAAGAGCCCTATTCAGCAAAGTGCATAAGCCAAGGGAACCTTTAAATCGTAGGACTCTGCGGGGGCGTTCATCAATGTGTACAGGAATGGCAGGATTAATCTCACACAGCTTTAGATGTCTCCAATGTCTATGGCTGGGCTGCACTCTTCTCTGGACAGAAAAAAAAATCTGTATATGTATATTCAGGATGTATTTTCAGAGCCTGAAAGTAAACTGTCAGCATTCAGGCTTTAGTGTGTCTTTCTGTTGAGAAAAGAACATAAGAGCAATTACAGGTCCATCTAGTCCTGTGTCTCTTGCAGTGGCCAGGGGTGAAATTCTAAGAAAGAATGTGAAAATGGAGCAATCATGACTGGCAACTCTCTGCAGTGTTTTTCCAGTAATCCTCACATGCAGCCCAGCGGTTTTCTGAGCTGATTGGTTTCTAGGATCATAGTGACAATGTGTGGTATTTTGAAATTTATAAATTTCTCTCCCATGAGCCTCTCAAATCTCTTCTTGAACCCCTAAAAAGGTCTAGCATCCACAGTGTCCTGTGACAAAGAGACCTGCAACCCAGCTCTGCACAAGGTGAAGAATTTTCTCCTGTTTGTTTTGAACATATCTCCTGCTTCTTCCATTTGATGCCCCCTAATTCTTGTATTAGGAAATAAAAAACCATGATCAGTTCCTACTTGCCTTCTCCCTTTCATTTACATTTTACTGTTTCTGGACAAGGTCTGAAAGCCAGGAAGAAGAGAAAGGACTTGACTGTGAAATGGATTTGAAAGTTCCATGCTTTCTGCTAGCCTTGGAGGCCTCAGAATGGTGACCAGCAGCGGAAATATTAGTATACACCCTCCCCTGCCCACCACAACCTGTTCCCCTCATGCAGACATTTTCCCTGGAGTGGGTGTAATATCTAATAACACTTCCACCAGGCCAGGTTGTTTTGACAGAAAGACTCGTATGAAGCAAACAGCAAAAGCCATACCGTGAGAAAAGAAAAAAATGCTTTTCGTGGTCCCTGCATTGAGTATCTGCTGTGCAACACACACCACACACTCTCAACCACAGATCTTATCAGGCTGGACTGTTTCCCCCGAGAGGTGTCTTGCTGTTCTCCTCTATCAGCGATGAGCATGCAGCAGTTACGGAGTTTATAGACTACTTTATTTTGGTAAGTAATCTCCAGATCTCTGCACTGCAAAAGGTCATGAATTCCTGACTTCTTAATAAGAAACAGGGCTGCAAATGTTACTGTGCAAATGGAGCAGAAAACTCCAGCGACTTTGGCATGCTGTGACAAATGGGGGAGTTGCAATGAGACCTGCTCTGGAACAATGGATATCCTGGTGGAATCCAAGGTCATCTCCTCTCCAAGGATGGGACATGCATACCAATCAAGAGAAATTAATTTGCTCTAACCTGGATGACTGGGAGAGCTTGTGATTATCTGTACACCAGTCATGACAAGTGACTGGTATGGTCAATGCTAAGAAATAGGTACTGCGATCAGATTTAAGCCTACTGGAGTCTCCTCCATTTGTAGGCATTCCTGCCCAAGCATTGTGAGCATTTGGTAATGGAGCTGGTATTGCAGCATCCTAAAATGAAACAAAGAAATGTGGGGCTGGCAACTGGAAGACTCTGTGCCTCAACTCTGTTCTCAAGAATATTAATGTCTGCCTCCACTTTGTGTGGCTGGTGTGTTATATTAAGACCTAACAGGGAGGAAAGATGAGTCTATTTCTGAAACATCCTCCCCTCCGCTTTCTGAGGTCCCCTGCTTGTGTCTCCCCTAACAGCTAGATGCAGACAAAGCTCAGGGAAAGGACAACCACTTCAGCAAGTGGGGTCTTCAAAGGTTTGCTAGACAGGAGATGTTCAACATGTAGATCTAGCTCCCTGTGCCCATAAAGAAAGAGGGATGAGGATTCAAGCATGCCTGAGCATGGCTGTGGTCTCAGCCAGACAGTCCTATGTGTCTTGGCTGGAAATACTGACTTAGCATGTAGTCTTATGGGCTGTAGCTCTGTGGGAATCTCAAAATCACCAGCAAAAGAAAAAAAAGGAAAAAAAAAAAGAAAAAAAAAGAAATGTCTGAACAACCTTATTTTTAAAGCGAGGCAAAACGATGTTCTCCTGTCCTGTCTGATGCTGACTTCCCAGCTACTGCTCCCTGCCCCTACACCGTACATACCCCTGTGGGCTGTCAGGTGATGCTTAGAGGCAGGAGGGGAAGAAAACAGAAAAAAAGAAAGAATTTCACTGCCCAGCTTATGATATCCTCACACCAGGGCTGGGGGTCGGTGTCAGATACTGTGCCATTCCCAAAGGAACCAAACTGTGGTCCCAGATAGGAACTAACTTTTGACAATGGCACAAGGCCATCACCTCTGAATTGGTATTTGAACTAGAGCATGAGTGGGGAGCTGCCAGAGAGTTGGGGGGAGAGGGGAGTGGCAGATAATTTATGGGTAAGGTCTTCAAAAGAGCTCTGTTCACATTTGGGACAATGGGAGCTACTGGAGGCTTCACACGCTCTTGCCAATCTGGTCACGTAAGCACAAACTCCCTGATTTGGTTTATGAAGAATACCCTTCAGTCTGACACTGACCTCTAAAACAAATAGAGTATTGCGGCGTGCTGATGCCCCATTCATCACCGGGTGACAATGGGAGCCAGGGCCCGTGAGCAAACAGCATTTCATTCAGCAGAGGACTGAATTGCTCTGAAACACTCATTGCAGCGCTGCTGGTACCAGCTCCGTGCTGCCTTGCGGGCACGCTTCTGTGCCCATCCGAGATGAAACCCCCTGGGAGGCCTCGGGACGCCACAGGACTGCGGGGGGAATCCTGTTTCACAGCATGTGCTTGGGTTGAGCTGCGGGGTGAAACAGCCAGAGCGACCCAGGGAGAGCCAGGGGCTGAGAGGGATGAAGAGGCCCAGGCCACCAGCTTGCCTAGAAGAAGTGTCGCACTTCGCAAGAGGTATCTCCTTGCTCTGGGCTGAGTCAAAGGGCAGTTCTACCCTGGAGGGAAAAAGATGTCTGAGATACGGTCCCTCTCTGTGCACTGAGGGAGGAGACCAAGAACTGGGAAGCGTAATACAGCTGTGGTGAAGGGCAATGGAGTGGCAGGGAGACAGGGACGAGTAGTAGTGGGGAGCTGGGTATGAAGCCTAGCTGGCCATGCTGTGCCATTGCCAGAGGGGTAGGCATCTGAAAACAGACCATAACAGGGGCACTAGTAACTCTCTAGCTAACGTTGGTGGCTTCTCTGTGGCACTCATTAACACCAGGATGAGTTTTCTCCAGCTGTTTCTTCTGCCTGCAGCTCTCTTTGTTGCTGTTCCTATGCATGAGGACAGAGGAAACAGCTGGTGGCGGAAGAAAAACACTATAGCAGGCTTCAGAGGAAGGTGCAGGGACCATTTGATGGTCCTCTATGGGGAACCAGGCCAGCAGAAGGTTTTCTTCCCCCTCCCGAAACCAGGGTGGGCTGAGCACTGAAGCATGAAGGTACATATGCTCACTTAGTTTTTTTTTTTCATTCTCATTCTCCATCAATAGTTAATTCCTTCTGAATGGGCCTTGGACTATTTGGTGATTGTGTTTGCTGGTCACGTACCTAGATCACAAAAGCAATCACAGTTCTACATATGTTCCTCATAAGGACCTCTGCAAATGACCAAAGTGAATATGCAGCGAGTCATTCCCATGTGAAGATATTAGCATGAAGTGTGCAATTACAGAGATTCCTTGAGCAAATCGCCCGTGTATGTACAGATGTGTATGTTCACACTTTTAACAAGCCCGGTCTTTTCTAGGCAGGTGTCAAGCCTGAGAGAAACGCTCCCACACATTTTCTGAGGGTGTTGTTTCAGGGACTAATTCTGCCAAGGACTTGGCTCTCTGAGAAAGTGGTCTTGTGCTGGTGCCTGAAAGATTGTAATGTGCAACATTATCTTTCAACAGACATCTGTGTTAACAACTGAAATGAAATGATGGCACATTAAAAACTTTACAGCGCTGTTGCAAAACACTTGCCAAAAAAAAAAAAACCAACCCAAAACTGAGCTGCTGCTGTAGGTTACTCTGACTTATCCCTGAAAATAGCATATCCAATGTTACTTGGAAGCAGACACACGGTCACTAGCAAATCTAATTATCTCCTGGAAAATAAACATCAGTGCTTGCGTGAAAGGCTCAGGGGTGAGTGTAGGCATTGTCTCAGCATTTGGGGGAATAATATGTGGATTTCTGACTTCTGTAGGTCGTGAAATCACAGTGCCCTTGCCAAGTGTGCAGTTGTCTGATCATGTGAAGATCACCCACCTAATGCTGGCTTGGCCTGTGAGGGATCTCAAATAAAGCAAACAAGGGCAGCACTGTGAGAATTCATATCTTGATTTCCCAGCTCACTGCTCAGAGAAGGACAGAGTTACGAGGGTGAAGTGGCTCAAGGTGAGGTTTGTCCTCACCTAACAGGAGTCATCTGGTCGATCATGGTTATTTCAGCACCTTTGATACCAGTAGGTGAAACCTGCTGGGAATCAGCATGGCCTAGAGTTAGGGGGCTTCCATCTCTGCAAAAAAAGTCTTCTCTGTGCAAGACCAAGAGGGCAATTTCTGCTTTAAATTCTGATGTAATAAGAAGTAATAGTCAGGGAGAGCCCAGAGGCTAACAGCGGTAAGAAGATATTATGTCATGCATCTGAACCACCTTACAGATCTCACTGTTTGTGAGGCAGAACTTGAGAGCCTTCATCCAGGGCTCAGCAGGTGGGGGATTCTCACTGGCACGCAAAAATTGCATGACGAAAATATGGCTCTTTGATAGTAAGAACATACTAACAACCATGCTGGGTCAGACAAAGTCCCATATGCTCTTCCCCACTGTGGCCATGCATGGCTTGCCTAGAGAGGGGTTTAAGACAGGATTAACACATGTTATTTCTTTGAGTGCTCACTAAAGCCCCGGCTGCATCTCTGAGAGGTATGTGGCTTCTTTATATTTACTAACCTTCATGGGATTTCTCTTCCGTGAATTTGTTTAGTGTCTCCTGGATCTACCTGGATGCTCATGTACATTTTTAGCATCTACCCCTTCCTGTGGCAAGGTGTACCACAGCTGGACTACCCATTGCAGGGAGACCCACCACTGATCTGTTCTAAACCTGGGTTCTCCTACGTTGATGTCCCCAAAGCTGCATGGCTGCCCGAAGAATCTCTCTGGAGAGGAAAGGGTATCAGGTGAACCAAGGCCAATGTGACTGCTTGAGAGCATCAGTGGTTAACCATGCAGCAGGCACAACTATAGGATTTCCAGAAGAGCTTCCAGAAGGATATTCAGTCCAGCTGAGATTTGCACTGCCTTCTGGGGATGGATGTTGGCCCAAGCAGGAACATAGGGTAATCTCAACAGGTCAGGCAACAGAAACTCAAATTGAGGTGGGCAGACGCAGTCCTTCATGTTCAGATGTACCCATTGGTGTAGAGAACCTGATCCACAAATGAATACTCAGGCCTATGGGTATGTATACTGTGATGTGTCATTGTATAATAAGTGTATGTAGAAAATGCAAACATTTGCATGATTTTCTGTTTCAGCAGAGTTTATGTGTGGGTCAGCTTTGGAGAAGCTGAAAGGAGACTGGCTGAACATAGGCCACTGCCCAAATGAATATGAGGTATCCAGCACATATTCCAGCACATTGTGGGCTGTTTGAACTGATAAGCCTGCAGGGCAGAATGTAATCCTGGAAACTGTGAAGTAAATGGTGGAAAGAAGTTGCTTAAAATAAGTAAGTTGTGCCATTTGGAAAGATCTAGAGTATGGGAACACCACAGGGAAAACCACATGGGGTGGGAGAAGAGGACCAAGGATTTATGGGAGGCCTCTGACTTTTTGGAGCAGCAGCTGAAGACTAGAGAAGATATGCAGAGCACTTGAAAGGGCACTGCCTGCCTATACATCAGCAACTGAATCTGGCCACAGCTATTACAGATGATACAAGTGGAAATCAGCTCCAAGGCTAATCCATCTGCATGACGTCTGCATGCAAGTAGAGAACTAGGGCAGAAGTTTCTAGTGCCATTTGAAATGCCTGATGGCATCCCACCTGAATGGCATGAAATGGCATGGGATGCCTGCATCTGGAAGGTGAAACTCACCTCATATCAGAGGACACCAGAGATGGCTCAGCAGACCAAAGGAAGGCATCTGCCCTGGGGGACCTGAACAGCACTCTAACTTCTCAAATATATTAACTGGCTCTTCTTCCACTGCAAGGGGAATTTAGGTGCCAGATCACATGTAGAGACTTAGATGTAGGTGCCTAAATTTAATCTATGACTGTGTTAATCTCAGAGGATTGCTCTTGGTCTCAGCAGCATGAAGAACCGTGAGACAGACCTGCAGAGGTGGTCACAACATGCAGAGCTCACAGCTGGAGCAGCACTGTATCAGGGAGAACATAATACCTGGGGAAAGGGATTTTCATAGTGGGGCTAGTGAACAGTATGAGCCGAACAGCTCATGCCCCTTGCAGGCATATCCCAAAGAGTTACAAACACACACCACAGAGAAGGTCCCTACCTCACTTCATCTTTTCAAAATCTCACGCAAAAAACACACATTGACTAACAGCAGCCAAACTTTTATTTCTCAGGATTATTTATTCTCAGGATTTTTTTTTCCACGATTATTTCTTGAGGATTTTGTGATAAACTGTGCTAAGAATAGCCCTAGTGGGAAAGATGTGGTTTGGCTGAGTGAAAAGGCAGCCCACTGACCTTCGAAGCTTTGCTATCAACATCTGCGGCAAAGAGGTTTATCCTCTGAGCACTTAACATGTGAGAAGCCCCCAGTATGGTGAGCAAGGCTTGGTAATGTGGCAGAGGATGATATTGTCTCTGTGGGGAATATTCAGAATTTTTTGCTTTTGCAAAATTCAAAGTACCGTCAGAGGCTCTCTGACTTGAGCCTAGAAGTTGCTGCAATCCAAACTATCGGCTGCGAGATTGCAAGTGCTGTGTTTGTTTGTTCCATGCCATGTTCCATGCTCATTATTAGGGCACACTGTGTCCAGACCACCTCCTGGCCTCTGGTCTATTTTACATTAGCAGACCCATGCCTTCAAACTTAATTCCTTGACCAAACTTCTTGAGCCCTCCTATTTTTAAAGCTTGTGCACCAAAGGCTCAGTTTAACCTTTTGCAATAATGAAACACTCCCTGGGATAATGCCTGAAGTCTCTGCCTGCTTAGCAATTATTTAAATACTCTGTTATGAATAGGATCAAAGCCTTCTCTTATTGAAACACTTCATTCCCGATGCCAGAAGTTGTCACTGCATGACAAATGGATTGCCTGTTCTCTTCTCACAAGTGTGCTCTAACCAGACAGGGCTGGGCAGCCTGTGGGATGGGGAGTTTAATTAATAACAATATTTAATTTCTACAATGAAACACTTAGGGGAGGATGAATATTGCAGCAGCTGCTGCGGCGCAGACGATGCATCTGCCTCCGGTGGCCAGCCGAAAGCTGCTCAGCGCGCGTGAAGAACGGCTCCATCAGCAAAAAAGCACGGCCGCGTGCACCGTGTCATGCCGAAGTGCGAGCTTGGTAGCGTGCGTCTCCGAGAGTTGCCTGAAATATTTCAGCTGGGCCAATTTTTTCTCAGTTACTGAACAGCATAAGTGTCATCTTTCCTCCAGCTGATAGTAGCTATGGAAACCGTGACATCACCACCGACATAGCGATACATAAAAATTCAAATGGCTGGGGACTGGTTGCTAGGAGAGCTCCGCTCGGGAAAGTCATCGGGCAGGCAGCCAAGGGACCAGAGTCTGCTGAACATGTTGTACTTCACCCTGGTGATTTTACCCTCCTCCCCCTATTTTCCCTTTCACATGCAAAGCTTCTCTTTTTTTTTTTTTCCTTTTTTTTTTTCCCCACTATATTCACCCTTAAATTATCTCAGAGATTTTGACAATGGGCTAATAAGCCGGTGTAGTAACTGCACGTTACCACAACGTGTGCAACGTCAGGAAAGAAAACCACATATTGTACTTACCATCAAATAAAAACCACCATCAGCCACCTTCATAGCACCCGAGTTATTATAAATGTGCGTTTTGGGTCACTTTTGGGCAAGGATTTTCCACTAAACTTTATGTATACACAGATTACTGGAAAATTTCTGACCAAAAATTCATCAGAAATGAAGGTAAGCTGAAGCAAGAATGAAGAGTAACCTCTGTAGTGGGTAAAACCTTGTATTGCAGCTGGTCTGAATTTGGGAAGCAGAGTGTTTTCCAGCAGTCTGAGTCATACCTGGTTTCTGGAGAGCTGAAGATTCTCAGCTGGTGGTTTTGGACCACTGGTGGTCAAGGGAAACAAGTGAAGCAAGTTTTGTAGGACAAGGTGTTGTTTTTGATTAGACAGAAATTGTTTTATTAGACCAAAATAGTTAGAAAAATCCACCAAGCAAGCAAACGCTTCCTTAGGCTCTGAGGAAGGTGGTGAAACAGCTTGTTTCTTCCTTCCAGCATTGTTGGTTGGCTTAATGAGAGACCTTGCGCACAGATATAGTCACATGCTGGTGCGTGCATCTCCCCTGGGTCTACCTGCGACAAAGACACAACTGATATGTCTGTGCTTCTGTGCAATAGATTCAGGGGCAACAGGTTTAAATTTGTGATTCTATATATGTATAAATAGACACATACATATGTATATATATTTATATAAATTTTTTTGTCTCCCACACTGAAATGTAACTTGCAGACGAAGTTGTCCAAGCAGATTTTCACATGACCACCCAAGTACTAACTTATAACAAGATCTTAATAAAGGCAATATTCACACTGAATAGTCCTGGTAACTGACCAAACAGTGAGGTGGTGTTGGGGAGCTTTGCCTAGGAATTACTCATCAAAATTATTTGGCAGAGAGCTTTTTCCAGAAACTGGT
This sequence comes from Scopus umbretta, assembly GCA_013400535.1. NCBI lineage: Eukaryota > Metazoa > Chordata > Aves > Pelecaniformes > Scopidae > Scopus > Scopus umbretta. The sequence goes on along the minus strand of VZTL01052072.1, from coordinate 53,936 downwards.
TGTGCAAAATTCTTAGAGTGTAACCAGAAACTGAGAAGGAAACAGAAAAGAAAAAATAAGATGTTGAATAACTTATTATCAGGAAGTCTCTGACTGTTTAGAAATGCGTGCGCACTCAGCACATCTCAGCCACCCACATGAACCCAGACACAGCCTGATGATTCATGTGAACATCAAATGAATATGAAATTATTTTCATTTTTATGAACCAAGTTGTGACCTATTAAACAGCTAGCACGTTCCACTCCAGACACAGCTGCAATTTAACTTATGCATGTTTATTAAATGTACAGGATAACGTGTATTAGGAGCTGAGGTATTCTCAACCAAGACAGTAGAAGTTTGAGTTAAGAAGACATCTTCTGGTGTGGAAGGATGTCCACCATAAGTGCAGCACATTGTTTAATGTGTATTTCACTTTCTTTATTGTGCTGATATCCCCTCCAAGGAGCCTTCCTTGTCCCATGTGCAGCAGACTGAGCTTTAGATTTCCTCTGAGTTGAGTACCTCACTCACATTGACATCTAAACTCAAACATATTCATTTGTTAAAAATTGCTTCTCTAGAAACTACGTTATGATACTGGTTTAATAACACATTTCTAGCTCAACATATCAACTATGATGAAAGAAGAATAAGTGTAAACAGGACCGGACTCCTTAAGTTTGGAAAACCCCTCATCAAAAGTTCCTCATGTATTCAGCTGTAAGAGTGGGCTTGTCCAAGCTGGGTACTACCTGGAGAGACTTCCAGCAGTCAAGCCAGCTAAGTGTCAGACACTGGGCTCAGCTCAGACACTGCAACATACTGATTAATCTAGGTGGATCAGGTCCTGGAACCATCTCTTGCTCTGTATACTTAAAGAAACGCTACTAGATTTCCCTGCATAATGCATGGTGAGTACATGAACTTTGTTTCCATGTCCCTTAGTTGAGCGGCACTGCATAACAAATGAAGGGCTTTATGTTCATGCCATTGCTGATTCCCAGGTCAACTGGTGCCTCTACTAAAAGAAGCTGAGTTGCAGATGCTCTTTCATCTGCACGCTGTCACTTGAACTCATTTAATAAAAGCTGATTTAGAGAACTTTTCCATCCATTAAAAAGACACTTTTTGTTGGTATTCCAACTATTCTATTCATTTCCTGTGTACTTTGCATCATACTCCCTAAAACTGAGTAGGATTCTTAGTGATGAAGCTGGAAAGAAGCAGGAAACCCAGGGTTGTCCTGGGGTTTAAATGAATATTTTCTTGGACAAACTGTGGCAGCAGAAGCACTTGGTAACTTTCTTCTCTAGGGTCTCCTGCAGGACCAAATTACTCAAAACAAGATGGAAGATTGTACAGGTGTAAATGCAAGCTTTGGGCCACTTGATCAGGATAAGGGCAGAAGTCATGGTGCATTCGGGGCAAATGTGAGTAGGTTTACGGATCTGAAACAGATATGAAATAAGAGACTTGGGCTTCTTGTGGACCATAGAGGCTACTCCATCAATGCAATAGAGTTGGTTTAAATTTCCTGCATTAAGAGGAAAGCAGTGACAACCAAAACCAGAACTAGTTAGTCATCAGTGTGCTAACAGCATCTTTTCAGAAGATGTACTTGATATGAGAAGTACTTGTGCAACTGAGGTCAATGCCATGAAATGTGAAATGTGTCATAGAGGTTGCACCTCCCACCTTATCTTTGCTGTGCATGCTGTCCTTTTGAGATCAGAGTCTTGGAGTTGTGGATGAAAGGAACTGGGTCTAAATTGGCCAAGGATACTCTGACTGATGTGTTTCCTGGTAGCAGCCATTGGTTTTCTATCACCTTTTGGGAGGAAGGTGGGATAGACTTGGAGATATGTGCTCTTCCAGTGCAGTCAGCAGATTTGCCATCATCTTCCAGTGGAACGAAGAATAAAAAAATAAGGCCCTGAGCTAGAGCGAAGATTTTCCACTGGCCTTCACAAACATCCCTCTGCTCAGTGTGGTGCTTGAGCATGGTCAGGCTGACTACCTTTTTTCTTCCTCTTGCTTAATTTGATGATGGCACTGGTAACTCTCTTCCATTTTGTCTGAAGGGGTATGCATTTCTATGGGGTCAAGCTATTGTTTTCCTAGCTTACCTTTAGGGGATGTGAAATACTTTAGACAAGCTGCTACATATTTCACTGTCATTTTAGCATAATGTGCAAAGATTTCTCTTTAGTCATCTTGGTGGAAAACAAGCAAATAAAAAAGTTAATGAGCAGCTTCTTTTAATAAATATAGCCATAGCAGAATTTGAACTTGCCTCCCCTAAAATAAGGTAGGCATTTTACTATCCATTAGGATACAAGATCTTTGGCTACCTTCCATGGGAATTTGAAGTTGCTAAATTAGTTACAGGAGGGTTTTGCTATTGTTTCTTAAATGTAATTGGAGCACATTTAAATTTACAAGGGGGAAAAGCTAATAATTAAAAATTGAACACAAGGGCTATAAAATACAAAATGGGTTCCCTCAGATTGGCATACAAAACTTCATGAAAAGTGGAGATCCTGCTGTGTTTTGCTTTTATAGAATGACTAAAAAAAGGTTGTTTAAAGGTGATTTTTGTTGCAAATTAATTGCTTGTGGCTTCCATGGATCTTACAGCCTATAAAGATGGCCCCATTGTTGTTTCCATTGATAATTTCATTGAGGGTTTTTCCCTCCCTTCTTGCTGTTACCAAAATCACACACAAGTAAATAAAGGTATTGGTGAGGATGTTGCAAGAGCTACTAATGCCCCAGATCTGTCAGACTTCAAGCACTTAGGGTAAAAATCACAGTTGTCTCCAGTTCCTGCCCAGATTACATGCATTTACCCCTTTTCCACCCAGTGTCCCATGGCCCACTGGCAGCCACTCAGCCCAAGATGGTCCCCATCTACATGAGGTCTATGGGTCATGGGGATGTGGTGCTGTGATCTACCTATATGAGCCCTGCCAGTAAAGAAAAAAATTACTCCTCCCAGGTGTCCTTTCAGATTGGATGAAACATTGTTCTGGTCTGTTTTCAGTCCTTGACCACTAAATAAGACAGAAGTACCGGCATTTGTGGCACCCTAGTGTTTTGCTTTAGAAAACGGTAGGGACTGGCATCAGTTGGTGTTACTGTAGCTTTGCTAGGTCCACATGATGGAATTGTACCTGCCCTCATGTCAGATCATATGCCCAGGCAGGTCTAGGTCATGAGCATTTGAGCCAGTAATTTGACTGATCACTCAGCAGGTACCAGAAAAGACAAGCTGGAGAAAGGCAATGCAGGACCTGCCAGCCACCTGGCAGAGGATAGAGAACTACAAAGGGAGCTCATCCTCGCTTTCCTTCTCCACCAGAAAGTCCAAAGATGCAAGCGATGTGAAATCCCAGCAATCCCAGCTGCCTGTGGAGAAATGCCACAATGCCCCAGTACCCCCTTACTGGGGACAAGGGTCAAGAGAAAACCTTGTTCTTCATGTGTTTCTCTTGCAATGGGATTTTCCTTTCTGAATTCCTGTAGCCTGTTCACCCCAGATAGCTCCCTTCCCAGAAGCACCTGCTGCTCCCACCTTTTTCACCTATGCCGCCTCATTCATATCCTCGTTCTGATTTTCTGCAAGCTACCAGTTTGTTATTGTTCTTATTATTTTTAACTTCTGGCCTCTACAAAACCCCTTCTGCATTTTCCCTGCCTCTTGCCACTTCTGTCAAAAGTAGTTGTATTATGTTGCCTTCTGGGACTGGCCTGTTTCTTTCCCTATTTCTCCTTTTTCACTGAATTTTTTCATTCCTCTAAACTTTTCTCTGCTCAGACTGAATATCCTCTTACCTTTTCACTCCTAGTCCATTTTCAACCAGGTAATATAAACTCCAGGTCTCCTGGGACAGCTAACCTGGTATGAAGAACATCACACTAGCCTGCTGGTGAGATGGTTGTGAAGTTCCCATGGGGAAAAGAGAATTATGCAGACAGACACTGTTGTGGCTTCAATAGCCCTTCATCCACAGGAAAATTCTGAAGGGGATAGTAATTTTAAGCCTATAGGAAAGCAGAAAACGGGATACAAAGCAGGGTGGGGTTACCAAGGGTAATCCGCAGAGCTTACTTGCATAAGATAAGGGTGTTTATAGAAAGGTTGTGCATTGGAGCTAATCCCTTTGGGTGCAAATATATTTGCTGATCTGAAGGACACTATGAGACACCAGCGTTAGTCAGATCACTCATGGCTAGTATTGGGCTAGGTCTCCTGCTGATCCCATAACAAAAGGGGGCTGAGTAAGGAACAGGGAGCTTTTTGCTCAGCATATGTAAAATCTTTGTTCCACTGCTTTGGCAGGGACTCTGTTTCATGTTGTTAAGCTCTCCTCTGCAAATGAGCTGTTTAAAAATACAGGTTTCCCCTCTCCTTTTGGAGAAGGACAACAAAAAGTTGAAAGACTTTTTGTTTCAGCTTAAAATTAAATTCCAAGAGGAGGAAAGAAGGGATGGAAATCTGTTATTTACTGTTACATTGCTGCTATATATCAACATATATGACTAAGTGGCACAATCTGGGCTCAAACTTTCATTATCAAGAATAGATCATTTCTGAACACAGAAGAAAGTTTCAAGCAGACCTCTTGGCCCTGGCACAAGGACTCGGTGCTTGCAGAGAATAAGGACTCTGAAGTTGGTGCAATTCCCAAACAAGACTGCTGGCAGTCTGCATGGCTGGAGGTGTGTTTTGCAACAGACTCTTTTTTCATTAAAGATCAGCTTCCACCATTTGCTCCCCCAGCACATTAATCATCAGCTGTGGATGGGTGGAGGGGAGGTGATACGTGTTCAGGTTTTAGCAGAACTTTTATGTGCTGAAATTGTTGCTCAGTTAAAGAGATGACGCACGATCAGATTAAAGGCTGTATTGAAAATGTTTTCAATGGCACTGCAGTTCAAAAGAGCAATTCAGACTGCCTGCTAGTGCAAGCACCCCTATGTCAGCCCAGGGAGATCCTCTAATTCACTCTTCAACAACAACTGCTTTTTTTCCATTGACTGAGTAGGAATTGAGGATCTAGTGGCTCAAGGTTGTAGAAAGTCTTGGTTCCTCACTGATTTCTTGAATTCTGGTTGCATACTCTGAGCATTAGTGTCTCAAGGTCTTCTTCACCTGGGCTGTCTACCTGGATGAGCAAAGTGGTAAGAAAGTCAGTTTGATCCAGAGCAAGACAACTTCAGCCTGGAAAGTCAGTAGACCCAGACTTTGTTCTGGTGTCTTCAGTGGGCTCTTTGGATTGCCATTTCTCCTCCCTGTCTCCAGTTTCCCCACATGCAGTGAAAAGGCAACGCTCCAAAGCTACTTCCTCCTGTAACAGCGCCACAGGGAAGAAAGTCACCCAACAGCCCCTTTGAAATCATATGGGTGCCATGTCACGTCACCAACAGCAGATGGGTGGACACAATGAAGCCACCAGCTTGCATTCAGACTACCCATTCCCAACACATTGGACTTCCAAACCCATAATACTGGTGTGAGACTCAGTGAAGGCAGTGGTTCTTGGTCAGAAAGTCTGGGGTGATTTCACTTTGCAAAGTGGTTCAGTCAGCAGCCAACCAGACTGAGTATTCAGCATTTTATTTTTTATACAGAAATAAATGGCAAAATTCCCAGGGAATCTTCAAAGGCAGAGTACAGCCCTGAGTCCGTATGTAATGCATTACTATTAGATGGAAATACTTGCTGGGTTCTCTTATTGGTGAGATTCAGAGTTTTATTTTTAACCTCTGTATTTTATTTTATTTTATTTTGGCACTGCAAAGAAACTTTTCAGTTTATTCAAGGAAAGAAATAAAACCCGGTCCAGGACAGTTTAGTCTATAGCTCTTTCCATAGTATGAAAATCCAGAGATTTTGATCAAACTGTATTCCTGAACATAGACTTGGGAAAGAAGGGGTGGTAGTGAACTCAGTTCTACTTTGCAGTACTGATCCCAATTTCAAACATAATCACCTCCAAATGTTGCAGATTGAATCTCCGCTGAAACAGAGAGGTGGGTTTGTTGGGGAAGAAGCAGGCCAGAAAAAATAATTGATCTGATCAGGTGAAGCCACGCTAGGATGAAGGGAGGCAAGAGCAGTGCTCTCTGGCATGGCTGCAGCTGCAGGTGATGTGGGAAGGGGTTGGCTGAGCAGCAATTCGCACAGGTCACAGCTGAATCCAGCCTTTGTGAAACCACCACGCCGGGACTGCGAGGCTGCCTTAAGCCCTGCATGTGAGCGCGGGACCCGTGGATGCTCCTGGAGCTGGCAGCTGCATCCATAGCTGTCTGCCTTCCCCCCGGGCCCTCCTCACCTGCGCACATACTTCATCACAAATGCAAACTGCAGACCAGGATTCTCAAAGGGGTTGCCAGCAACTGTGGGCTGATTTATGAGTTGCTGTCAGATGCGATGTGATAGAAGGAGGTTTGCAAACTTCCCAGGGAGACCAGGTGGTTCTGAAGAAACCTCTCTAGGTCAGGGCTGTTGGTCGTAAGTGCCCTTGGCTTGTTACAGCTTGGAAAATTGTACTTTCTGCAGCTGAACATCTGAAGGAACCTGGGACCAGGAGGAAATGGATGGGTGGTGATTCTTCATGACCCCATCTCTTGCAGACAGGAGCTGGATTGCTGGGGGCAAATTATTCCCTAATTGATCATTAGTGGCATTAGTGCTCTAGCTGACCCAGCAGGCCCTGTGAGGGGCCATAACCATGTTCAACCACATGAACCGAAACCAAAGTAATCACACACATTTTGAGAGACAGTGGTAAATACAGTGAGCAGATGTGAGAATGAGGGTGAAGGGAAAAGCTGTAATAGAGCCTCTCACTTTTCTCTGAAACACCTTGTGGTCACAGCTGTAAGTGGAGTGCTTGACCTGGGGACTGCGTTAATATAGTGATTTCTTTGTGCCTGGCCCAAGGTCAGCTGGCTTCCCTGGGTCAGCAGTCAGCAGTAGGATGTACAGTGCACCGAGCAGAGGGAGAGGCAGAAGCCCCACGTGTGGCTCTCCACTTCTTTGAGAGCAGTGTAGATGCCTGCAGTGAGATAAATAAATCCTACCTCCTCGTCCATGAATACATCTCCAGGGGTCAATGCCAGAATTAGGGTTTCTCAACATCTCTGCTGAAAAGCTCCAGATCAGCTTTGCAAGTGGGGTGAGCAGATGGCATCCAGCTGAAGGACTCCATGGCACCATTTGTCATGGTGAAGAGCCACCAAGCTAGAAGCAACACTCCTGGCTTGTTGCAGCCCTGATATTGCAAGTGGCAAGTCCATATGCTTTCTCCTACAACCTGTGAGTCTGTTCACATCTCACTGGGAGTTATTCTGAGATGCTATGAGGGTTCCCTATTTATATGGCATGACTTATAAGCTTCTGCATTTGTCATTCCACCTGTGTGTCTCATACCAGGTTCCAAGTCTGTGATAGGTCTCTTTGGTTGCCCAGAAGGTCAGGATCCTTCTTGGCCAAAACTCTTTCCCTCAGGTTTGGTCATATTTTCCATTCCGGTTTTGGTGGGAATCCAGCTTTCAGACAACCTTTTATAAAACTGCCGCCTTCTTGGTTTCCCTCTCTCCCTCTTTCTTTACATTTTAATTTGAACAGGCCTAGACCTTCCACACACTGGCCCAGGCACCAATATGGATGCAGGTGGTTGCATTGGGATTTGACCTGCAGCAGGCCAACACCGAGGCCAGGGCACACAGAGCAGAAATCTTAGGAGGAAATGCTCTATGAAGTTTGCTGAGAAGTGGGAGTTTTCCTCCCAGAAAAACTTTTCCTTCAAGGGCTCAGGTTGCTACAAAAGAAGGAAATATATCTGTGCATCCATGTGTCTGTATCCATGCAGAAATGCCAGCCATGCAAAAAATAAAATATTCACCAAAAAATGAGGTATTCTCCAAAACTCTATCCCAGCCATCGTTGTCAATTTGCTGCCCAGCTCTGCTTTGTGTAAAGGCCACAGGGACGCTTCTGAGTAAGGGAATGGATGCTAGCATGGCTACATGCTCCTGCATTCACACGGGAGGATTGCCCACTTACAAGGAGACAGCGGGGAGTTGCTCACATTGAATTGCTGGACGACGCCACTGGCACGGAGGACAGGGATCTGAGCTGTGCCAGCCCACGAGCAAACCCGAATGGCTGGCTGTCCCCAGCCCTGGCACTGCCAGGAGAGGAGATGCTGCTCTGCCACACCATTGCCCGAACAAGCCAGGCTTGCGGTCAGTGATGGATGCTGGTGTTTTCCCCTGCTGTGTCCCCTGGAGAGGGCAAAGGGGACTTGTCAGGCTAAGCCATCCCTCCCGGACTCACGTGGAGTGAGGGGTGGCCATGGCAGGTCCCCGTGGTGTCCTCGTAGCTGGCAGGGCTGGCTGCCACCGTCTCACTGCTAATAGGATCAGGGCTTGGGAAGGGAGCCAGGGTGGCCGCTTGATGTCGGCCCGTGTTTCTCCGCCTGAGGAAGAGTCAGCTCATTGCAGGGCATGTGAGAGAGAAACCCGAGCTGCCGTGGTATGGAGCTGGATGCAAGGCAGCAGGGGAAGGCGAGCAGCCAGGCTTCATCTGGGTCCTAGCCACCTTTTACTGTAGGGTTGGCCTCTGGAGCTACTCCACACCATCCTTAAGTAGAAATCCCTCCTCAAAGAGGTTTGTGGGGGGCTGTGGGTTAAACACAACTCCGCCTTGGCCCCCTGCCCACAGCTCAGTTTGAGCTATGAGTCAAGGAGCAGGGGAGAGAGGCCAGGGGATGCAGTCATGCTATGGGGGGAGATCTGCATTTCAGAGCCTTCCTCACACATGCGTGGTGGTTGGAGGTGGCTTTTATAGGTGGAACACTCATCGAACGCTGCTGCTGGGCAATGCTGTACCAGAGACTTCGAGTCACTGCATGGTGAGGGCTCTGGGCAGGGACCACAAAACTGAACTTGGCTTTGAGCTGTGGAAAACCTCCATCCCTCACTGTGATTGGGAGTACCCTGCCTTCTCCAGGATGTTAAAGATAGCTCATGTCCCCTTACATCAGCTGGCCAGTGTCACCTTGTTCTACCAAGGGGACACAGAGACCTGCTAGACCTGCCAAGTCCTTGGCTCACCTCAGTAACCACTCTCCACATGATAGCTTTGGAAAGGAGAAGGAGGTGTTTCAAGCCACTTACACATTTCCCTGGACCCAGATGTGAAAAACTGTGTCTTGGCTGCTCTGCACGGGACCAGCTGGGGATCCTGCGGGAAGCTGAGATTCGAGGTCTTGTAGCAGATGCCTATCTGTGCCCTTACTTCTGGGGCTGCTAGGTGATGGAGAAAGGACTAGATAGCTGTGTGGGGCAGCACCCCTTCCAGAGCTAATTAAGTGACTTCATTTCATTTGGGACAGTTTTTTAGAAGGGCTTGTAGCTATAGGACAAGGGGGGAATGGTTTTAAATTAAGAGAGGGGAGATTCTGCCTAGATATTAGGAAGAATTTTTTTATGTTAAGGGTGGTGACACTGAAACAGGTTGCCCAGAGAGGTGGTAGATGTCCCATCCCTAGAAACATTCAAGGTCAGGTTGGACAGGTCTCTGAGCAACCTCGTCTAGTTGGAGATGTCCCTGCTCACTGCAGGGGACCAAGAGGTGAGACCCATCTCCTGCAAAGTGGGAGGCGATGCAGAGCTACTCCCAGCTGGGCAGGGAGCTCAGTTCTGCAGTAGCTTTGGGAGTGACCCACACAGGCTGCCGTGTAGGTACGAATGGGACCCAAGTGGGGCTTGATAGCAAGCTACAAATCAAACCCATACATGTGGGGCAAGGAGCTGCTCTAAGACTCACCAGCTTTGTCTTATTTAAAAATCCCCAACCTGGGAAACTCCACAGTCCTGATCCCCTTAAGGATGTTCCATTTAGAGAGAATGCTGCATCCCTCTTCTGAAATCACATAAAACCTAGAAACCAGGGATGTTGGCATCTGCTTGGATAATTTGGCTGACTGAGCATGACTTTGATTCATTTATTTTTTTGAGAGGGAAATACCTGGCTCGACTGGAGACTAATTCCCTCCCTCTCCTGAGATTGCCTTTAATAGCTAAATCTCAGCTCTCGCTTGCTCTTGTACCTCTGGAAAAAATTGAATCAATTCCTTGTTTATAAAATGCCTGTGTTTGCTGTGTACAGTTAACAAAATAAAGCCTGCCTCCTATTTTCCTGCCAGATCTCAACAGCATTAGTCTTTGAGGAAAATTTTCACTTTATTTTGTATATGTTTCTCACTCTCCAGCGGCAGGAAACATGCACCTTTAGAGAAATGGGAAATGAAGTCCAGAGTGAGATACACTGCTCACACTAAGGAATTCAGGTCCTGACCTAAATCCATTTTTTATCCAGTCCTGAATCCAAATATATGTTTTTCAGAAGCTGATAGGTGGAGCTAGACTTGAAACACATGGTACAGACATCTCTATCACAGATACAGGGTCTAAAGATCTGCCTTAACAGCTGTTTTCCAGGTGTCTGCTGACCCCCCACATCCCTCTGGCTGAGATTCATTTTCTCTGACTGTTGCAAATGAGTGGAATGCTCCTCACTCACAAAAGAGAAGCAGTAATATGTTTTATTGAGGTAGAATAATAATTTGACAGGGTTCAATATATTCAATGGAATTTAACAAAATTTAACAGTGGTTTACCAAGGTTCACTAAGTTTGATGGCAAGGTTCACTTTATTAATTACTGCATGGATGAAACATACAAAGGAAAATTGAGCTAGAATCAATTTAGAATGATTCACACAGAGATCAGAGACGAAAAGGGTAGGGAAGACCCTCCTTTTGAGTCTCGAGGTTCAGAGTGAACCCCCTTGCTTTCTAAACTCCTGATGGAGCTGTGGTGCAACTAGATCTAATCTTAGCCTCAGACTTGGACAACGGTTTATGCCTCTCAGACTTGGACAATGGTTTATGTCTAATGGTATTATCTATACAAAGTTTATCGTAATGAATATTTAATAGCTACATGGATTAGTAATGTTTCATCAGTATTAATTCAGCATTTAATCAGTATTAATTCAGCATTCATCGGTCAGTTGCTAAAGATCTGCCATTGGCAAAAGGTCTCTCTGCCTGGAGGGGCAACCTCGAGAGGTGTCCCAGCTCAAGGGGAGATCACAGCCATGCAGCCACACTGCCTAGCAGGGAGAGCTCAAAGAAGGCTCACTTAAGCTGTCATATTTATGGATAAAGTGGTTGGCTTGTAGTCAAATTACATGTGGTGGGAAAGGTATGCATGAGACTCCTTGTACCCACAACTTTCTTTGTTCCTTGATAAATGACTCTTGGAAAAGCCACCCACTATTCATGTGTTAATCGCATGATCAGTGTTCCAAGCTCATATGCATCGATGCTCACTGTGTCACTCTACTCCTTTGTGGTTTTTTAGAGAACAGATTGAAACTAGAGGAGTTCTTGGCCCAGCTATGGATCAGGCCTTTGCCTCCTCTGGAGCCTGTACCAAACTACTCCTGGTTTGGTTAACAGGCCAAGTGCATCTATCACACTAACCTTGGTTATCTGATGGTGTGGAGGATCCACACTCTTTCAGACTGAGCAGCAGGATGGGACAAAGCAATCTCTCCCTGCAGGAAGAGTTCCCCTGATCTATTTTGGACATCTACTTTGGGGGGAAAAGTCACATGAGGACCTCACAAATCTTTAAGAGGACCTGTGAATAACTTGCTTTCATTAAGATATTCACCTTTGGTCCAAAAATGCCATGACTTGGTGCTGGAAAAGTACTGCACAACTACATCTGATAGGCACATGTGAGAGTGGGGCAGCCAGGGCTCATGGTGGACAGGGTATACGAGGAGTACCTGGGATGCCCCGTGTGAAGGACCCAAAAGTTGTGCCTCTGTGTGGCATTTCAAATATGCCTTTCTGCTCCAGAGAGTTTCAGACTTATGTTGAGATCAAGAAATAAAAAACGTACTTATATTTATCCAATGTAAAAGTAACACCATGTGGTTTAATCAGTTTATCTCTGTGTTCTGATGTCAGTCTGGCAAAACATCCCAGCTTCTCCCAGACCCAAGACAGTCACCCTGGGCAAACACAGGCCAGCACTAGAATGAGTTTTGGCTTTCCCATTCAACCTTTGGGCCTCAACATTGTCAAGCTTTGCTGTTACCAGAAATGTTCCCAGGGTTCAAGGTAAATCATTGCCTGTGTGTCACACACAGGTCCCTGAGGCTTTGCTGCCACCAGAGACCCACCTAGCAAGGCCATCCTGTTCCAGTCCCTCCTAGAAAGAAGCAGGGATTTTGAAAAGAAAAATGAGTGCATATGCAGAGCCATTATGGCACAACTATGATGCCTTTAATTCATACTCTACATTTGTTTGAAATAACATCCTCATGTAGACAAACTGTAAATTCAGTTCTGCCAAAAAATCAAGTTAATCCCTGTATTTCTTAATGCTCCTCAGACAGAGTTTGGTCCTGGCTTTCTGGCTCTGAGAAGGAACCTCTAGGAGATTTTCTGTACCTTGTGTTACCTGATAGATAGCCAGTCACATCAGGGTACTTCTTCTGTGAAAGTAAATTTAAAAAAATACTTCCCATGCCAGGATCTAGGCTGCAGAGAGCAGTCTAGGGCAGTTTTTACTAACGGATGGGTTTTGACTGCCTGGGTGGTTGTGAAACATGTCAAACAGGTGGTCGTTGGTTAGAAGAAACAGTATTATCCAGCAACAGCACTGTTCCTCCCACATGGGAAATGAGAAGGACCTCGGTTACCAGTTGCAAGAGGTCACACTAGCCAGGGAGCTGCTAAATGTCTTTAACTGCTTTCAGCACTCAGTCCCTACACCATGGGTGCATCTTTTACCTCTGCAGCCAGTAACCACCAGCACATCTTGCTCCTTACCTGGAAGGACTGAGCTGCGGCTGTATAGACTGGCTGGAAACTGGTCCCAGTGTGAGGGATTTTGAAAAGTGCCAGTACATTAAAAAAAAAAGCCATGAAAAGGAGACTTATCTTCAGGCTGATATAATGTGTAGCTATTTTTACCTCAGCATACCTGATTTTTATGTGCAATCTAAGGTAAACACACTGCAAAGGGAAGGTAGTACGGTTTATTCAGCAGTAAACTTTGCAAAGCCAGCTCCGAGGAGGGGATAATCTTTCCCTTGTCTAGTTTGTTTGGAAAGAAAATTAGACTTGCTTGTTCTCATTGTGTGTTTACCCATTGTATGCACATTGCTTCTCAGTGGTACGAAGTACATCTTTTTTTGCAGTGCAAATCAGTCTATAAACATACTCACTTGCTTTTCCTGCTTTCTTGACTTTAAGTGATTAAAAGAAATATTTTTGCCAAAAGAGCATTTTCAGCTGAATTTTGTGGTGAATGAATGAGAAGTTAAGCCCTGTATTGCAGTGAAAGAGGAAAGTTTATTTCTCTTTCTTGTGAACATTCAAGGTACAACCTGTGCGGAAGCAGGAATATTTTCTGTTACATCTCACAGCCAGGGACACTCTGGTTTGTGTTGCAATCGGCAAAGCAGAGCAGCCCCCTCCCCTTATTTGCAGGGGGAGACATGGTTTCTATGAAGCAGGTGGGCAAATTAATAATGTTCAGAACTGAGCCAGGCATGCAGCCTTGTAAAACCTGTTGCTTAAAGCTGCTTCTGATCTGGAGACCAAGAAGAAGAGAGAAAAACTGCCCGTGCTTATGACTAATTCATTGGGTTGATACAGAGTAAAGTGATGTTGCAGATACAAGTACTATCTCTGACAGACAGTTAAAACCATATCAGTGGGAACGTTTAGAGGTGGCTATATCTACTGACTGATTAACCGTTTATGAAAACACATAATAATAAACTTATAATACTTTACCACCTATTGAAAGTCCTGTGGTATGAACTATTCCTGGAAAAAGACATCTCACCTTCTGTTAAAAAATAAGATTATGGTAATTTTTTTGCCTTTTCCCTTGCAAAGATGGTCTGGATGGTACAAACCACACTGATGGAGGGGAGAAGAAGACACATGTGAGCTCTCTGCAAGCAGGGGTTGGTAGGACCCAAATGATACAGCCATCCTTTTTCCTGCCCTCTCAACTCTTGTCCTCCCAAAATTTAATAGTGAGGCAGTAAGGTTTTGGGATCTACCCTCAGCAGCCACTTAGTCGTGAATTTTGAACCAAACCAGTGAGATGTGATCACGGAAGTGTGTAGGGTGAGGTGAAAGGACTGGTGAGGGGAACCTGTTTGGCACTTTCAATGCATCTGCTTAGAGCTATTCTCATGGGAAAAGCTCATCAGAGCTGAATCCATTGTGCCACCGTGCTTCCTTGAGAGATTTGCAGGGGCTCCAGACCTTGATGACACCACCACAAGGCTATTTCTTCTTACAGTGTTTCAGCTTCTCCCAACTGGAAAACATCATGGAAAGGAGAGGAAAAAAAAAAAAAAGCCACAGGCAAATATTTCCTTTTAAAACACTGATTCCACATATGTAGGGTACTCTGGGGCTGTGGGGGTGGAATGTGTTTTCCCCTCTTGGTTTTTCCTCATCCCTAACCTCTTGGTCCTCTTCAACGTTTTCTTTCTCTCCATGGTTACTCTACACAAACAATTTCTCTGCTGACATGGTCAATGCAAAACTGCCATAAATATGCACTGCAGATGCAACGTATTACTCACCGGTGGGATGACTCATCTGGAGCAAGTTGGTGAAGAGCCATACTGGGGCCTGTGAGTCAGCAAGGCTGGTTTGCTTTTGAGCTCACACCTACAGGGAGTGGAAGCCCATCTCAGTGCCTTTGGTGGAAACCCAGGGAGGGTGGCCCTGATGGCTCATCCAGGAGATTACTGGAAATCGGGGGAGGAAAGGCTTCGGTTGGTTTTCCTGTTGTCACTGGCAGAAGGAGAGGGCTTGTGTAATGAGAGAGTGGCCACTATGATCTGATGTGGGATTCGAGCCTGAGCCCTCCCATGGTGAGAGCCCAGCCCTCAGTCACTGGAAGCCAAGAAGATGTTAGCACCTGAGGGAGGGCAGGCACAGCAGGCTGCAGGTGCAGAGGGAAAGCCACCCAGGCACTGTCTCTTTATTAGGGCAGAAAGCAAGCTTCACATGCTGAGTCCATAAACCATGAATTTTCTTGTGGTGCTGACCCTAACTCAGCCACAGCTCAAATGTGTCCTGAGTCTGTATGGTCTCAGCATCCTCAGGATGCTCGGAATTATCCTCTATTTACTTATTACTGTGGTCTATTTATTCCCAGATATCATGTCACTGTTCGCAAGAATTCAGGGTGCCTGCTCCAAAATGATTAGGTTTTCACAGTGACAGATTAAAGCAAATTTTGCTTAACAATATAATCAGTCACTACAATGGGCAAATAAAGGATAAAGCAAGGCAGATATGGCATGGGAAAGTTATGTGTATAACAGATAAGAACCATATGCAAATGTGAATGTAGAATAGAAATAAACCCAAATATATAAGGAGGAAACATAGATACTTACAATCAGAAGGGAAGTGTTGTGTTGTTTTGTTTGGTTTTGTTTGGTTGGTTGGTTTTTTTAAAGGGTAATAGGGAAATTGACTACTGAGGCAGAAATTTGGCATAAATGTTGTGACTAAATTTCATGCAAGACTGGGGCATCTCTAGGTGGAGGTAAATACCAGCTTGGGGACAGGAATGCAGTTGGGGCATGAGATCTCTTTTTTATTTTCTTAAGGAATAATTTAAAATATCCTCATCTAGTGGAAGCAGATGGCTACAATCACACCATTTTATCTTAATCCGAATAAGGAAAAAATTGATTCTTGGCTTCATGACACTCAAGCTGTTTCTCTTAGCCTCTTCCCCAGGAAAAGCCCCAAACACTTCACACCTTTGACATTCTCAGGTTCTTTCCCTACTGGTCAGACTGACTCATGCTAAATTTCCCTAAGCTGTCCATAACAGTTCGGATATGCTAATCTACCACTTACATTCTGCATTATCTCCAACAGTTATCATATACTGTTCCATAGATGACACTGTGCTAAGTGCTATATTGAGGCTTCCTGAAAGACTTAGGCTTAAACAGGGTGACTAAAGGGTGTAACGCCTTTCTGGGTAATCATTTGTAGATTGATTTGGTTGTGCCAGGTGCAACTTGTGCTCAGTCCACTTTGTTTGCTGAGCACAGCTGGGCCAGTGCTGCAATGCCCAGTGTGCTTGGACTGGCTCGCATTCAGAGAGCCCTGGAGGTCAGGTCTACCTTCATCCAAAGCGGCTGGCTTGCAGAATGACCTTAAGATCCAGAATTAGCTGGGTGCATAGCCCTAAACACCAGAGGCTGCATCGTCTGAGGGAGGATTCACCCCAGCACACTGCAGTCAGAAGGCCATAACGTACCTCTGGGTTATGGTACTTCGGTATCTCCTCCTCCTGGCCGCAGCATGCAGCACTGTTGCCTCCTTTTCAGTGAAGAATTGTTTCCAAATCTACGTTGTCAGGCTCTGAAAAGGGTTGTCTCACAGCCTGGTGTATAGAGGAGATAAAGTTAGATGATCCCTTACACGCTGTGAAATGCTCCGTGAAACTTTGTAGGGGATAGAATATGAACCTCCTTTAAATAGACTCCCTGTGAGTGCCTGGGACCTGCGTTTCTCATTAAGATTGCTTTTGTTTTTGATGAGCAAGGTATTATTGGAGAGCATCGCTCCTCTTTTCCCTTGCACTTAAATCTCTTCTTCACTACTCCACCATGCCGTGTTTTGGCTGTTGTGATGACACCTTTGTGAGGCTCTGGTTAACCACCACCCTCAGAGCAGCTGGTTCCAGACCAACTGCACCTTGCTGAGTTCCCCCCTTCGGTGCCCGGACTCCTCTCCACATTGGTAGGAGATGGTGCCTTCACATAAACCCACTCTGAGACAGAGGAATTGCTCGCTGGACGAAGAAGGAGAAGCATGAAGACATTTGTCAGGCTTCTTGCAACAGGGAGGGAAAAAACCATCAGCTGTTGCCAAAGCCTATATGGTACAGTAAAGCATGTGTTTGTTTTTGTGGTGCTTTCCAGAGGGCAGTTAGCAGTCTGAGGAGATGTTAAGTGGACTTGGGTGGAAAAGGAAAGCCTGCATGAAAAGAGCAGGGAAGAGAAAAGGAAAAGCTCTCCTGGTGGAAGTAGAAAGGATGCAGGCATCCTTCAGATCACTTGTCAGCCTGGGAGCCATGGACTGCTTCCAAGAGGTCCAAGAGTGGTAGCTAAGAAATGCACATTAGTAGGCTTTATTTTGCTTTGCGGGAGTCTGCTGCACAGCTGGAAAATTTAATTAGGTCCTTGTGCTGTAAAATGGGCTGCACACATGCTGCTCCAGGCTGATATTAGAAGGGGAATCTGGGAACAGGTTAGGCACAGGCTATGCTGGAGTGGGAAGTGCTTGCTGTGAACGCAGGAGGACAAGATTTGTCCCAGAAGCCACTGCCTCTTGACCCCTAACCATTTGCCTGACATGTCCAAGGCAGTCAGAATAGTTTGTTACAAACCTGGAACATCTCATCTATGCCCCTCACTTTGGGTAGAGTGCTCAACCATTTCAACAGTCAGAACATCAAGTTTACAGGATAAATTGGGAGATCTAATGAAAGAGCAGACTTGGAGGAAAAAAATGGGACAGAGAGAATCCCAAGCAATAGGACCATCTCCAAAGATGTTCTCCACTGATATGGGTGTAAGAAACAGAGCTGAAAAGGGACAACGTATGAGCAAGGAAGATCTCTTCCCAGTCAGTGAACTGGTATGGAGAGACCCAAGGTTTGTGTTTCCTGCATATCCTGAGTGATTAGTTGCCTCTACTGGAGAATGCTCCTTCCCAGAGCCAGATGAAGCATTCAGAAAATTTTGTTACCAGCATTCTTCCTCCATCTGCAAGTAAAGAGAGTACACAGGGTACTGTCCTCTGGAGGTGCTTCCAAATGGGAGATAATCACCTGTCACCACCATCAGTCATTCCTTCAAGCCGTAAAGATGTCCACTTTTATCTATAGATTCATATTTTGCTCTAGACCTAAGTGGGAATAGTCAGTACATTTGCATGTAAAAGAGCTCTTCTTACATTATTGCTTAGTTTGTTGGTTTTGTTTTTTTGTTTTTTTTTTTTTTAACCTGGAGAAAATCCAACCAAGAAAAATAGTAAGACTCCAAAGGCTGCGAAGTCAAGCACCCTGGTACTAGAAGCTGCCAGAAATCAGGTTGTTCACATGAGTTCCCTTTTATCTCCTATTTTGATTTCTTTTTACAAGATTCTGCATATTTCAGCAGAGGGTCCCAACTTCATTCAGCATGCCAGTTGGACAGTGAACCAGGCAGAGTGCACCATAAAGCAAACACTTTTTCTTGTGATTAAGGCACAGTGTGGGTATCCAGGAGAGGTAAATTATATTCTTGGCTTTGCTACCACCTTTTGTTTGATGTTGAGTTGGGTGAGATAGTATCATAATGGAAGAGTATGAGCTGGCTGAATTATGGTGGTGGCTTGGCAGCATGAGTTATGGCCTTCTCCACTGTAGCCTTTCTGGTCTGTACTTTGCAACCTTTGTGTTCTTGCAACCAAGTTTTTTCATCGTGCACATTGTCCTGGATGACTGAGTAGATCCTGTTTTTTTTAGTGTCCTCAAAGAAAACAGCATCTCTGTGATTGCTGGCTTGTGCAGCTCATTGTGATCGTGCCTTTGTCCACTTGAGGGCGATGTGACCTGATTCAGAACACAAAAGAGGCAATTCAGTCTGAAATTAAGATGACAAAATTTTGGCATCTAACATTGGGTGTCCGAATGAGGTCTAGGCAACTGAGTTCCCACTGTAGTTGGCAAAGATTTGGTCAATATAGCCAGCGGAGCCTGGAGAGAAATTCAGCTTTCTCTAGAACAGTCAGGCATCAGTTGGGCATGTGAACTGCTCCCTACATTCACTTGACTGTATTGGGTAGAGTCAGGACTCCCTTCACACCATAATGCCTTGTGTCTTTGAGATGACCTTGAGTCCTCTGTATGCGCTCTAGCTGCTGCCCCAGAAAGGTCTCCCAAAGGTCCTTGGACACATCTGCCAGCTGTGTACAGGTATGTTGGCTATTCTGAGGCATGTCAAGTGGCACTGGATACCTACTGAACAACCAAACTGAAGCCCAGATCTCCACTCACAATTATGGGAGCTAGGAGCTCATGTGTGAACATACGCACGTCAGCTGCCTACATTTAAGACTTTTT
>VZTL01052072.1:17706-32737 GCA_013400535.1 Scopus umbretta | reverse complement strand
AAAAAAAAAAATCACTCTGACTTGAAAGGGAGGAGAGCCAGGAAAGGAAATACCTCAGGCAGAGAATTACTACTTCTGTATCAAAGCCAGCAGCTCCTTACTGTAATATTTAACACCCAGGAGAGGTAAGGGGGAGGATGCTGAGAATGGGTGAAATTTTTCAAAAGCACCCAATTTCTAGTGATTTTCCTTGGGTGCATTTTTCTAGTGAATATTCCGTTTGATGAGAAATGTGACTTTTGGTCATCAGAAGCATATTTAAACGTTCAACTGCAAATTGCTGTACAGTTTCATCTGGAAAGCGAAGTGTGGAGAGTGGCTGGAAAGGGAGGGGACACCAACCCCTACAACCAAAATCCAGCACTCATTACTGCTGCTTTTCTTATAAGAAGTCAAAGTAAAGTGTTTCACTCTGGGTCAAAGGGATTGTTCAAAGTGTTGGGAGAAGAGAAGGCAAAAGGAGGCAGCAGCATTTTGCTGTGTTTAGCTACCTAAAGGAGGGCTATTGAGAAGTACACAACAGAAGAAGATGAAACTGGCACAAGCTGCAGCAGGGGAAATTCCTTTTGGACATAAAGAAAAGCGTCTTTCTCATGAAAGCACTGAAGCACTAGAAGAGAAGTCCAGAAAGTGTGAGAAGTCTCCATCTTTGCAGATAACCAAAACTCAGTGGAGCAAGACCCTGAACAACTAGATATGACCTTGAACCTAGACCTGCTTTGATCAGGGCATTGAACTACAGACCTCCAGAGATCCCTGACAACCCAAATTATTCTCTAGTTCTATGAAGCTGAGACAGAGTTTGAATAAAATGAAGAAAAAAGTTCCCAATTTTCCCCTCATTCCTCTCCCTTCAGCACAGTTGGAGGCTGGTGTTCTTGCCTTGCCATGCTTTTTGCTTTTAATACCTCTAGCCCATACAGGGTACTAATATCTATTTCAGTGGCTTTGCTTAATCAATTAAGCTAGTTTGAAGTTATTTCAGTCCCCAGTGATGCATCAGTGACAGTGAAATCAATTGCACTGCAACAAGAAGGACTCTTATTGCATTGCCAGCACTTATGGGGATGTCTTTTGATGCTACAGAGACAGGGAAACAAATAAGACAAGGGCCAGACAAGGTACCAGGTAGGTCTACAAGCTCACCAAGGGAAAGACAAGAAGGAGAAGAAGTTACTGGGACGGTTGAAGTTGGTTGTCAAAGTGGCATGGTACATGCACAGGGATCAGCTCCCTCTCTCTGCTCCCTTAAGCCATCTTGTTGGTAGGACTGGTATATCCTGAGGTCCCAAGACTGGATCCAGCCTATAGGAGGCCAATCCTGTTATCCAAACCAGCACCATGACAGTTCATGTGTACCTGGTAAGGAACTGCATCCAGGCTGTCTTCTCAGAAAGGAGCAATATTTTTTTCCCTATTTGGAGGTAGTTTGCAGGACTCCAAGAGGCACGGTTTGGCTTTGGGCAGGGAGGTGTGGGGTCTTTCTCTTGCTGCAAAACCCTTAGGCATTTTGGAGTTCTTAATTTGCGTGGGGCTTGGACTCTGCACCAGAGACAAGAAAGCGAAACAGTACATTGCCCCTGGTGTTAACAGGGTAAAAGCATTAATAGCACTTGTCACACATTTGGATACTGTGGGGCTCTGGGCCTGATCCTACTTCCTGACTCCAGTGGGAAAGTCCATGGACTGACTTTGGTTGGATTGAGGTCACCTCCCATCCCTGTATGTACCTGGAGAGTTAGGAAAAGGCCAGGACACAGAGTTAAACAAAACACTTGCTGGCATGTTTGTCTTTTTCTGCACTGGCAAAAGCCCTGTTTGAGCAGATCCAGAAGGCTTTTGTCCCAAATATTTACAATATGCTGCTAAAAGGAACTGCCGGGTGTGACCTGGGGGCCTTCTCTCCACCTCTTTGCCTGAGGGAGATCCAAAACAATGCAAGGGAGCTGGACTTCCTGCCAGGCTGGTCTCCGCCTGCGGAGGGGATGAAAGAAAATGGACCGCAGGCAGCAGATGTCCCTTATATTACTTAATACAGGCCGCTGCAGGGGGCAGGAGAAGAACCTGCAGTGGATGGACCAGCTGAAAGCTCTGCTGGGGAGCAGTCTTCCTATAGCTCTTCGAGAGGGCTGGGATGTGGAGTGGCCAGGCACTCAGCCACGTGCTGGTTTGCTGCAGCCAACTCAAACCCTGACTTGCTGTGGGTCACCACATCTGCTTTGACTTCATTGCAACCAGTGAGAAAAGGGGAAAAGCTGGTCCTTTGTCATTTATTGGAGGAGGGTACATTTCCTCTGGAGTTTTTTGAGTCCTCCAGTGAATCACAGAGAAAGCTCTATTCCTGCCCAGCACTGCTTTTCTGTGGTTTCAAAAGAAACTGTGCAGAAACGTTCATTCTTTTATTTGTAGAGTCTGTCCCAGTAGGACTTTATTGGTGTCTCTCCTCTTAAATCCAGAGACTTTTTCCTGGCTTAAAGGTAGCTGGTAATTGACTTACAGCTGCCTCTCCACAGGAAATTGAAGTATCATATTGCCTTTTATGTTTCTGGATTGTAGAAATATTCCCATGGATTTCAGGAAAAAGGAAGAATGAAAAGGTGAGAGTGGGATAGAAATCTACCTCTGTTTGGTCCTGAGTCTGCTGCTGCTTGTCCTGAGGATCAGAGGGGATCAAGCTTTGTCCTGATAAGGACTGTCATTAATGGTGATCATGGTCATCACAGCCCATGCAGGAGACCTTTACTTAGGTCTAGGTCACTATTGTTCCTGAAATTTTCTTGAAGGTCGCTGTTGCTTTTGCAAATGGTGGTTGTGTCTCCTTGTCTATTTCTAGAGCACGATGAGAGAAAGATCCTTTCATTCTGTCCTGGTTGTATTTCCATCCCAGCTCACAGGGTTACAAGGACCAGTCTTGGTCACCTTGAGTGCCCATGCAGAAAGGTATGTCTGCACCTTCTCGTGGTTTGCATCTCTCTGTGGATTTACTGACCACTGAACAGTGAAGGAGAAGACAGCTGCAAGACTCAAACCCCATACTTTCAAAGCAAGAAGCACGCTAACGAACCTAGAGGAGCAGGCAGCCACTGCTAACTGTACTAGCTACAATTACAAGGACAAGCTAGATCCATTCTTCAGGGCAAAACTGGTCTCTGGGGATGGTCAGGAAGGCTGTTTCCCCTGTGGAACTGGATTATACAAGCAGGTGCATGAAGCAGGTTTTATGACTGTAGTGCAGTAACAGCTGGAGGCCTCAGCACCAGATCAGGTTTCTTGGCTTGGCCCAAGATTATACATTACCACAGGGATTGCCAGAGATGCGTGGTCTGGTTCAAATCAGATAAGAACATCTGCCTTCTCCTGCTGCCCTCAGCGGACAGTATGTCAAAGCTCACCCTTGGCATAATTCTGCTGGAGCCGAGCACCGTTTTCCTCCATAATTTGGTCCAGCATGTTGCGAAGTGTCAGAGATGCTGGGGCTTGAATTGCCATGGCCTCAGCTGCTCATGGCGGAGCTGGTGGAAGAGACATCTTTGTCATCCGTTGCGTGATCCCGCTTACCCTCCACGGCTTCAGCAAGCTGAGCAGCTTCTACTTAGGTATAAAAGGCTTTTTCCTTATGTTCAGCTGTGCATAGATGGAGATTTGCCATGGTACAGATGCGCACGGGCCACGTGGCTGTGGCTGCACCATGTTGCTCAAGCACCTCCAGACTGGCAGGGGTGCTTATCCAGGTCTGTTCCCATGAACAGCTCTACGGTACTTCTTTCTTCTAATATATTGGTGATGGGGAAGTCTGGCCTGATAAATGCTCTTGGAAGGAATCTAGGCAGAAATGAAGATGCTGAAGCATCCGTAGATTAAAGCTTTTTCCTCATGTGATTGTAAGCAGGAAGACTGGTGATCTGGGAAAGCAGCCTTTGCGCAATGACCAGATGAGCACAGCCCATACTGCACAAGCCCCTCTGGGATTTCATCCACCAGCATCTGCTGATGGGCCAGCACTGTCTAAGTCCTCCCATTTCTGAGTGGGCACAAAAAGTCCTCCAGCACTTCACAAAAGAGCATGGGAGTCCCAGAGCTGACACAGGAGATGACAGTGAGTGCTGCCAGGTTGTGATATAAGGAACCCTGTATGTGACATGGCCAAGATTATGACACTCTTGTCTGAGTGCACTGATTCTGCTTTGCACTAAACAGCAAAGCCACTAAGAAGCTTCACACCAGCAAACCCTAGTGAAGAGGAGGGGCAATTTCTAAGTGACTGGAGTTTCTTGAGGTTTCTGGTCAAAGTGTCACGGCTGTTCACCTAGGAGGTTGGAGGATAAAAGGCTGTCACCATTACACAGTGGTATAATTTAAAGCTGTAATGCCTGGGACTGTAGCTGAATGATCAGGCAGGGGCTGCTGAAGAGCTGTGATATGAGACAAGCTGACCTGGAGAGCAGCTCAGCAGGAAGGCACGTGGCATTGGGCCTGGCAGGGAGGGTGAGCACTTGGGAAGTTGTAGTTTTATCTCCTCCGAGATGCCTTGGCTGTATGTACAGGACGTGGCGTGCTGCCAGAGTTGGAGACGTCATTGCCCCGGGGAGAACGGTGCTACAGGGGCTGAGCCAAGGCTTTGGCAGGTCTGTTGGAGCATGGCTGGGTTGATGGCTCGGGAGCTGCAGGAAGCATGTGTGCTATCAGTCTTGGGGGAGACCTTTAGGGCTGAGAGCAGCCAAGGAGGGGGTGTGCATCAGCTACGACTCAACTGGTAAACTACGCAGGTCCTGAGCATGGGCTCCCACGGCAGCACAGGACGGTCCGTGCTCTGTGTGGTTAGATGGCGAGCACAGTCCCTGGCACGTCCCTACTGGCATTTCCCAGGAGATGCCCAGGCACAATTTGTGTGTTATCACAGGCTGGAGGCATCCCCAACAGGCAGCAGCAATGTGGCTGTCCTTTTTGAAGAACAAGAACATTTTTGCCAAATAGATGCAAACTGCTACTGCACCCTATGTCCTCAGAGCTGGAAAAAGGGCCTGTGCCCACCCTGTTGGCTGGTGCAGCCAGGATGGTGCCAGGGTGCAGAATTGGGCCTGGCAGTCAGAGGACTCCTGGCTGTCCATCATGAGCTCAAGCCACTTCACGTAATGGCCTCCTAGAGATTTGTCTGTTCGTTTATTGTCTCCTCTGAACTCTCCCTGGCTTCCGTCAAGTTAACACATGCACTCCACAGCCCTACAGATGCTCGGGAAAATTCAAACTAGGTGGGATCTGCGCTGGGAAATAGCAGTTGAGCACTCTGCGTTACTACACTGATCTCCTGCAATGTGGTACTTTATTTGAGTACTCCTGCTTTATCCTGATTTAAATATCCTGACAGTGGCGCAGCCCCATGGCTCTCAAGAACAGCCATTATTTGAACAGCACTTTGCAAAAATACAGGCTGCGAAATTTCCTGGTGCCACCTGGGGCTGCTTGAGAAAAAGCAGTGAAAAACTGCTGCTGGCTACTGTATTACAGCACAACTGAGCTGCAAGCAGGCTGGCTCTTCGGTCTTATCACAGAGTTAAAACTGATGAATAATAAGGCTAACAAAATAAAAGAAGGTTCTTCCTTGCGCTGCCCGGGGAACAGGAAATTCTGCACGGGCGAGCGCGCAGAGGTGAACAAAGCGTTAAACCCTGGCAGAGCAGCTGCTGCTGACCTTCTGGTCCCAGCACCGCTAAACAAAGCTCCTGTTACAGCTGAACTTTAGTACCAACTTCTGCTGCGCCAGGGATCCTCGCAAAAGTACGTGCTGAGCTGCAATTAGCATGGTGCAGCTCGGTGGGGAATGGCGGAAGAAAGAGGATGGTAGGGCGGTGAAGCTCACGGAGCCCACTGTGTCCCCTCCCAGGCTCTCCCAAAAGCCATCCTCTGCTGTAGCCAGTAGTTGAGGACTCCTGAAGCTGAAGGGTGCTTCCAGACCAAGGTTTTCAGTAGCTCCGATTGATATATCCACTATAAATCTTTGAATTTCCACTCACACTTTTGGCCTTCACAGCATCCTGCAGCAATGAGTTCCATGGATGAATTATGTGCGCTAGGAAAACATGCTTCCTTTGGTGTTGAAAAAGTGATTAGTTGCAAGTTTTCTGAGTGATCCTGGGTCCTCTGGCATGGGAAATAATGAACAACTGTTTAATATTTATATTTCCCTCCCTATTCATGGTTCTACCACCTCTGATAGCATATCCTCAGAGAATTATTTCCTTTCAGAGGGAGGATTCAAAGTCTCTTCTCACATGGGAGTCTTCCAGAGCCCACACTGGGCATCCTTGCTGCCCTCCTCCGTTACTTCCACAGAAAGCAGATTTTGAGGCACTTCCCAGCAGAGGTCTCACAGGTATGGTCCAGGTTCTTAGTGGGACATAAAGATACATGAGAAACATTTTCAATCAATGGTACTTCTCATCGTCCATCAGGGATGATGTTAGAATTACACCCCACAAGAAAAATGTACTTATTTCTGTGTGAGACTTGGTAAGAAGGGTGAAGCAGACTGGACATAAGGCATCTGGAGTCTCCTTGTCTTTATTCAGGCCCCCAAACTGTGAGGAGGAAAAGAATTTGTCCTGTGAAATAGTAAATAACACTCTGCAGACTTAGGTGGGCGTGAAGACTGGTTGTGGCACAGAATAAAGAAACAGGACAAAAAACAACAAGTTTGGGTTGAAATAACAATAAACATTATCTTGATACTTTCTGCATGCAGCTGAGTTCAGTTGTGGTACCCAGTTTTGACAGCTTGAGCTTGAAATTTGCCCTTATCCTGCTCAGTGCTTTTTGTGCATATAGCTTACAGTGTGGTCAACCCCAGAGCTGTCCACCATGTACTTTTTGCTGCTCAGGTCAAGAGCTCTTCTGTGTCTTGTCGTTATTGCTCCTGGCCTGTTTCCATTACACTGACAGCAGGGTGAGGGAGGTGGGAACTGTGTGGTTGCTGAAGGCGGACATTGCTTCCCAAGTGTGCAAGCATCAGGGGATGTATCTTGGGAGGCAGATGGGTTGGCCATCAGAAGTTTACCTAATAGTACCTGTCAATAGGGATGTGTTTGAGGTCGACGTTAAGATCATCTCATTATTGCTAATACTGTTTCCTGGGCCCCGGGAAACAGGGAGCTTGGAAGAACAAGGACTTTATTGCTTAGGAGCTGGGAGACTCTTTGGGTTTTCTTGTTCCCAGCCCAGTGGTAAGAAGTAGCCCAAAGTGGTTGAGCACTCAAATGTATGGCATGCAGGCCCTTTGGAATAAAAGAATGCAAATTACCATATTGGATCATTCTGGGCATGTAACACCCTGTTTTGGCATGGCTGGTAACTTCAAGAAAGCTTTGAGAAACAAGGGATGTGTAACCAGTTCTCCAAGAGTTTCTCTGAGTTTTAGCAAGCAGCGTTTGTGGACTTAGCCCCTCTGAGGCAGGACAACCCCTAGGTCCTCTCAGCATTCAGCCAGGAGAGGCAGTAAACAGTCTTTTTGCCATACATTTGTTAAAACCTATGTGTTTTGGTTTGGACCAAACCACCTTCTGTGGAAATTAGTTTCATCCTCTGCCTTCCTCTAAGCAATATTTATTACTTGGGGTCACTCTTCACCTTTCAAAGGAAGTCCAAGCTCAGCTCCAAACTGACATCTGTCTCAGGATGGCCTTGGGATGGAGCAGGACCATAGCTTGGAAATCGCTTTGGTTGCATCACAGGTGAGAGATGCAGTTTCCATTTTGCAGGAAGAATTTGTGGTTGAGGCCATAAAGTCTCATGTGAGGAGATGAGTGCCTGGCAGAGGAGGTCACCTTGGGAATTTGGAGGCTGTGGGGCAGCTCCTTCCCCTGTCACGACACCCACAAACCTCCTCTCCTATCCAGATGGAAGTGTTACCAGGGCTCCTGGCTGAGTCACATCTTCCTCGTGGCTTTGTCCCAGTTCCTGGGTTTTCATGAACCCTCACCTTCCATTTTGAAAACTTGTGAACCTGGTGGTTGCTGGGGAAGACTTAAAAGCATGGTGCAGGCATATTTGGAAAGCTTAAAGTCTCAAAATTTACACTAAAAGCTGACACTTCTTGGTTTCAGAAACCTGCTATGGGTAGGTGTGTGAGGAGACAGGCAGTAGCACTGGTGTTTTTAGCAGTAACATTGACAGCATTAATATTAATGTAGCCTCCATGGTTCAGGACTTCATTTGCATTTGCTCTGTGATAGCAACTTATCCCAGAGAAGGGTCTCCTGTAGGTGCTGCAGAAGTGATGCATGACACCACTCTCCCCCAAGGAGCTCCTGGTCCAAGTGCAAGGGCTCTGACTTGCAATAGCTGATCCTTCTCCACAACCACCTGACCCTGTCCCTCAGGTTGCAGGTCCCCAACCTCTGTCCTTGTCCACATGGGTTATCAAAGCTAATGAACATGGGGGTCTTGTTTAAGTGGCTGGGATGTAATTAGCTAAGCACCTCCCAGGGACTTTGGGGACCCTGTGGTGGTGATACCCACTCCCATTCCTTCATGAATTATTGTATTTGGAGAAAGTACACCGTAAGCAGAGGTGGAGCAGACATTTAGAGAGGTGCCTGGAGCATGCTGAGCCTTTTCTCTGCGGGTGCCTGTCAGGAGAAATTGCTGCAGGTGTCTAGGAGATTTCTTGCTTGCCCCTGCTAGATCTGTGTGTAACTGGTGACAGACTGGTACACTGGGTTCATGTGTACCTGGGATATAGTGGGAGTCATTTTGGCATGTTTGGAGCTCCAGTACATCATCTCAGGTCAGGAGGATTTGCAGGCTTGGTTGTACCACTGCCAGTATTCGTCAGGAGCTGAAATTGTGGTATCAGCGGCAATGGTGGCCAAGTTTCCAATCTGGTCGATGCTGCAGAAAGCTGCCAGGAGTGAGTTCTCACCCAGGACCTCTGGGAACGTGCCTGGGGACTGGCTCATCCCTGTTTCACACCGCCCACCGGCCACCCCGCGCTTTCAGCGCTCCCCTCCAGCCCTGCCTCTCCACTGGCAGATGACTCCAGCAGGAAACTCTGCACAGCAGTAGGAACCGAAGCCTGGGGTCTCCCTGCCTAGGGGCATCCCCCTGTAAAGCTGGCATGAGGAGCACTTGGCAGCTTCCCAGGGCCATCGTTGCAAATTGAAAAATGTTTTTGGAGGCTGCCAGACAGCTGCTCGGAGTGGCCCCATGGTGCTCTTTCCGAAGCACCAGGTTTTGGGGTTTTTTTCAATCTCCTAAATCAATAGTCTGGTGCATTGTGCAGTGCAGCCTGGACAAAAAGTATGGAAGAAAACATACCCAAAAGCCAAACCTCCAACCTCCATAGTAGCTTTGGACACCATGAATTACCAGTAGATGCATGACTTGCAGGAGAGAGGATGGGGAGAGCAGAGGTCCATTAACGATTCCCTACCCCCAGCATATGGCTAATTAAAATTTCTAATTAAGGCACTGTGGGGGTGAAGAAAGGAAGCTCTTGGCCGAAAGTCCCCCTCCTTTTTCTGCATTTCCTTCGATAGCTTTATAAATTTCGCTTCTAAATTAATTAATTAATATCACCTAATCAGTTAATAGAATTAGCTAATTAGATTGCTTAATGGAATTTCTGAAGAGCAGATTTAGAAGCTCTTAAGGAGACTTTAATCACTTTTTATCTGGGAAGCGGGGCACCAGTGTCTGCATTCATTCAGCAACTTAGAGCAACTGCCGTTATCAGCAGAACGTTTCTGAAAATCACTAATCAGGCTTCATTCTGCTCCAGAGTTGCAGCTACAGTCACCCAGGCTTGAAAGGTCAGGCTGAGCCTTGCCAGCTTGCCCCTCCAAGTTGCTGTTGCCTGCACCTGATCTCATCAAAAGATCCACCGCTCTCAAGTGCTCGGCACAGTATTTTAATAGAATCAGCAGTGGGGTAGAGCACTGCAAAGGTAACCGATCTCCCTGCAGCATCTGGAGTGGTTTGTTAGCCCGTGTCGTTTTCTAGGCTTGTTTTTTCTTGGTTTTTTTTTCTTGTTTGCTGGCGGTGTGCTTAAGCGGCGGTGAGTCATAGCAAATCCCCCAGCCGCCGCAGCAGTCGTGTTCGCAGGGGTCAAAGTTTTCTGCCCGTCCCCTCTGCACCGGCGTGCAAACACACACACGCGTACGCGCACGTACGCACGCACACGCGGCCGACTGCTCCCAACAGGGAGACTGCAGTGAGGGAGAAACGTATGTGCTGAGAAGAACCTAGTGCTGGGTGAGCTTGTGCCTCACTGCATGTGCTGTGGACGTGCACGGTCTGCAACCACCGCCAAAGATAAGGGTCTCCAAGGAGCACAGGGCAGCTCCAGCAAGCAGTTATTTGTTTAAGGCTGGCCAGTAAAGAGGGGTGAGAGCGGGGCTGGGTTTGCAACCGTGTCCAGCTACAGGTAGGCTGGTCTTGCTGGGACATCCAGAGCTGTTCTGGTTTTGGGCACTGGCCCTCATTGCTTTTCAGAAGTACAAAGTGGGAGTGAAGATGGGAGGGCTTGTTCCTGCTCTTTGGGAACACCATATGAGAAAGGGAGACCTTTGTGATCTTTGTGATGAGCCCAGCTCACCAGACTCCTCACCAAGCCTAGCATGAAGAACTGGGGGAAAACAGGCTGCTCTGGGAGATCCCAGACCCCACGTTCTGTTCATGCCACAATGACAAGGGCTAGATCCTGAGTGACCTGCACTGCTCCTTGGGCTTGTGGGAGCTGGATTGATGTACCCTAGCCCAACATCTGGCTACGTGCAGTGGTAGGAAGGAAGGCAGGGTCTGGTCTCCACACAGCAATGCTAATGAGGCTTTGGAACGATTTCCAAACTGTGTGCAGCTTCCAGCCCCCATGTTAATTGGCTTGTTAACAGGAAGGCTGTCAACAACCACAGCTGATTGCAGGATATGCGGTCCTGGTCAGGTCTGGGAGCCCAGTGTCTGTCTCAGGCAGAAGTTCAACCTGGCCACCTGGCAGTCATTCAGTTGTCCCTCCCCTGGACAAACTGTGTCCACTTTGCAGCAAAAATCAGATTGACACAGCCTGAACTGCAAACTCTGAAGGCATTTTAATCCATCCCTGTTTTTTGACACCACGACCTGACATGGGTGCAGCTGTCAATGGCTGTGCCATTCCTAGCAGTTGCTGTTATATTGATTGTATGATCTTCTGTTCTCACCCTGAGTGTATTGTGCAGCAGGAGAAGGAGCCGATGTCAGGTCTCACCACAGAGGTAAGCTCTCACCACCAGGAGCTGCTTCTCTGACAGCTGTGCCCATGTGATTTAACTAAACAATTACGCTGTGGTAGACTCTTCGTACAGTGACATCCTCTAGGAACCCCTAAGGGGTGACCATTTTTCAGTGGTTATCAAGGTGGGCTCCTTCTCCAAAGTTGCCTCTCTAGAATTTTAGCCAGTAGCTAGGATGGCTGCCCGGCTGCAGCTCTCATAGGTGGCAAAGTGGAGCTGACAGGTATGACCTGGACCTGTGCAAATACAGCTGCAGAATGATGGTAGTCTGCTGGAGAGAAATCAGCCTCTGCATGATGGAAAACCAGAACAACACTGGACCAGGACAGCGGGCAACTTTAAGACTTTCCAAGCTAGTTTTCTTCCTGTGTTGGAATGCAAACAAGGCTTTTGAAATATTTCCCTGTGACATGTGGTACTTTCTTGAGCTGCAAATGCTCAAGTCTCTGCCCTGCCTGAAGGTTCAGAGAACAGCACTCAAGCCATAAGCCTGTCAAGTCTGAAGGTCTCAGGGTGGTAAGGGGTAGCTCAGGTAGGCCAGCAGCAAGGAGGGAGCCTTTCCACAGCCTGGTTCACGTTCCTGCTGTTAATTACCATCAAGAAGAGCATTTCTGTATGTGCTGGCTGTGCAGGACCAGTGCATATTGCCTTCTGGTCGACCTAACACAGACACCTGAGTCTTTCTCCTTTGCCCCTCTAGCACCAACTAACTTGTTCCAATGAAGTTCCCATCAAAACCCAGCCCTGTGAAAGAATGCAGTGTGCTGGGACTTAAGTCAGATACGCAACACCATGTTCTCTTACTAAAGAAATCTAGGCAATTATCCAGGGAATTTTCCCCCCCTGTTTCCCCCTCTTGCTTGTGGATTTCCTGTGAACAAGCTGAGGCCTCTAGATTTCCTCAGAGTCTGTTTTTTTTTTCTGCCATTAACCTTCACAAACCATCCCAGCCCAGGGATTGCCTGCAACCCTGCCCACGCAGTTATTTGTTCGAAAGGTGATATGCTGTGCTATGCGGTTTTTCTCCTCTCAGGATGAAGTGGGACCAGAATGAGTAGGTTCACAGACAGTGAATGGCACCCCATGAGCCTGGCTTCAAAACCTTGAAATTTTACATAAAGTGAGTAATCAATTAGAAGGGTCTTACGAGGAGCCTTATGGCAAAATTATTCCTCCCCAGTGTAGACATCTGCGTCTAATATTAATACTGTTCTCTGTGGAGAAAACCAAGCATTTTAAATAGGATGATTTGCCTCTTCCTTGGAAGACATGGAGAGAAGACAGTGAATGGACCCCATGTGACGATCCATCAGAGAGCAGCACAGAGATTCTGGAGCAACCAAAATGTCATGGTTCCTCATCTTTGAGCATCTAGTTGCTCACAGGCTTGACAACACTGAGGAAAACATTATCAGAGATTCTCCAGTCCCCAAGACCTGGGGCTTAAAGGGACAACTCAAGAGGAAAGTAACAAACCAACCTTCTCCAGCTAACCAGCTGCCGTGTTGAAAAGTAGCAGATGTTGCTCAAATCAATGCACCTTATTGTACTGCCAGTGCATTATGGACCTGTTGGTAGTCACTAAGAATTACTGGGGTTTGGCACCAGTGACACCGGTTCACATTATTAGGCATGAATCAGTTGCCATAAAGGTTTTGCAATGTTAATAAAACAGTTTCTGTCCCCTCCAAGGCACCACATCCCACCAGTATCACAAGGCAACAACCCATTGCACAGAGAGGAGGAGCTGGAGACTTTCTTGGCTCTCATGTTAGCCTGAAAAGTTACAGTCATTTTCTAGTGACAGCACTGGTTTCCCTGACATGGAAGTCAGGGAAACTGACTGTGATGATTGAATAATATTTATCCCACTGGATGGCTGGTGGTGTGTTTCCGGATGGGCAGATCAGTTCAGGTTTGTCCCTGGGCACTTGCAGCAGGAGCAGCTTCATGTGCAGGTGCCTGGTGCCATAATGCTACCTCTGCCAGCAGCTGCCTCGGTAACAGGGAGATGATGAGGACCATATGGCAACAAAGCAGCCTCACTGCTCCCGTAATGGCTCTTAACCCTTTGGAGGGCATCTTCTTCCAGGCTGGGTAACATGGCATGTTTAAATGGCTGTACTGGGGCCAACAGCATCTCAGCGTTGATAGTGGTCCCTTGCAGATGCCCAGGTGAGAGAGGAGAAATAAAGGAAATATGAAGGGGCTTTTTCACCTTCCTATCGGCCCAATGCCTGGCAATAGGTGAATTAGTACCTTTGTGATCCACAGAGTTGTGTCCACAGTTTTGTGCTTCAGGTCTTTTGATGGACTTTGAGGAATGTGTCTAGTTTGTAAAATTTCTCCAGTCACATGCAGCAGTTTGTACCCTCTGGCATATGAGTTCATGAAAGCAATAGGAATACCATTCCTTCTATCTCTCCATGGAGATTTCTTAACCTGTCAGGTGGATTTCCTTTCTACTCTCTTGGCAATGGCAAAATTTATTTCACTAGGAGCACCAAATCTGCTGGCAAATTAAAATGCAAACAGTAAAATGAGCTGAAATTGCTTAAGAACTGCTGGATTAGCCCCTCCCTAGCCGTGACTAGATGCATAAAGAAAAGCTGAAAAGCAGAAAAAAGGATATATAACATTTTAATAGGATGCTTCAAGGCTTTAGTAATATGTTGTATAGAGTCTTTCTGAGGTAGAGTGTCTTCAGCTCTAATAACCCCTGATGGATTTCTGGGGGGAACAAGCCTAATTCCTTTATGAGCCCTTGGGTATTTCTAGCATCCACAGCATCCTGCAGCAAGGAGCTCCACAGCTCAACTGCGTGTTGGGTAATGAACCACATCCTTTTGTTTGTTTAAGCCATCTGTCTGTTAGTTTTACTTGTTGGTCTCTAATTCCTGTACTGGTGGAGACCATGGACACCTGGTCCTTGTTTATCTTCTTTGAGCCACTGATGGACTTTTAGACAACACATTCCTACTCTTTCCCCAATGACTTTCAAAGAAAGACAAGTCCTAGCTTATTTGATCATTGTACAGTGTTATACAAAGGCTGTTCTCTAACAGTGCTGTGTTTGTCCATTCCAGATGTTTTATATTCAGCAAAACATTTGTTATAGCACACTTAATGTAAACTTCTGAAAAACATGATAGTATGTGATCATTTTAGAGAGAGGTAGAGATGGAGAATGATGTGAGCATATAGGTACAGCAAACACAGTAGTAGTATGGGTAGAGATTTTGACTAAAATGCTAATCTCTAAATAATGTCTTCTAATTTTACAGGCTTTCTAAAGAAAAAAAAGTGTTTGTTTTTCTTACTCAAAACACCCCTAAAACTGAACATCCCAAGCAGGGTCTGGTTTGTTGCTGAAGTCTTGCTCAGGGATTGTATTCTGACCTGGCATAAAATGGTTAACAGTGAAAAGCTAAAATATGCCTCTCCTGGACATTTCTCTGGTGTGTCCATTTTCACAGGCTCTGTCTCCTGCGCTCCTTGAACTTATGAACATTTTCTGGTTTCCAAAACTGCAGGCTTATATTAACTTTCCCCTAGTCGGGTCACTAGCAAAGCTGTGTAAACAAATGACCTGTAGCCATAATCTTCTTCAGTTCCCCTATTGATTTCACTTTGCTATTTGCCTGCCAAATATTAGCAAACCTTCCTTCAGAAATGGAGAAAATCTTGAATGCTTCTTAGATGGGGTGATTCATAGAATCATGGAATCATTTAGGTTGGAAAAGACCTTTAAGATCATTAAGTCCAACCAT
>VZTL01052072.1:0-17665 GCA_013400535.1 Scopus umbretta | reverse complement strand
GCAAGCAGGCTGGGGGGCACAAGAAGTTGGGAGGGGACACAGCTGGGACAGCTGACCCCAGCTGACCCAAGTGATATCCCCACACCATATGATGTCATGTTCAGCAATAAAAGCTGGGGGAAGAAGGAGGAAGGGAGTTTGTTCAGAATTATGATGTTTGTCTTCCCAAATCTCGTCATGGAGCCCTGCTTTCCTGGGGATGGCTGAACACCTGCCTGCTGGTGGGAAGTAGTGAATGAATTCCTTATTTTGCTTTTGCTTTACCTATGAAACTCTCTTTATCTCAACCCATGAACCCACGTGTTTTCTCGCTTTTATGATTCTGATCTCTCTGCCATCCCACTGCGGGGTGTGAGTGAGCGGCTGTATGGGGCTGAGCTGCTGGCTGGGGTTAAACCATGACAGGAAGACAACCATGTTAATACAGTTAATAAAACTACTTCAAGGAATGTCACCTATAATAGCATGATATTTTGATTTGAAAGTGTACTTTTTGCAGTATCAAAGGGACAGCAATTAGGTGGACCAGTTCACTGCTGCATTTTGAAAGCCATTCATGCCACAGCTCCAATAAGTAGAGCTACTTTGAAGTGGCTTCCCCAGGGACTTGTCTTGCTCCACCATGGTTTAAAATTTTGTTTAAGTCATTTTGTGGTGATAGAGAACATATAGCAGTGAGGAACCTTTTATGGCGTTACAGATGACACAGAAATTTGCAGGCTAGCAAATAAGGAAGATATGGGTTACTCATAGTGAGAGATATGGATTGTGTACTTGACTGGTCATGGTTCAGCAGGATGCTTTTAGTCCAGCTAAATTGAAGGGAATCCCTCTGGGAGTGAAGAATGCAAGGCTGTGCTTACAGAAAAGCAAGCTCCGTGTCTGAAAGCAGTGTCCTGAGGAACGACTCCAGGGTCATCTGCGATAACCTCTCAAGAT
This sequence comes from Scopus umbretta, assembly GCA_013400535.1. Lineage (NCBI taxonomy): Eukaryota > Metazoa > Chordata > Aves > Pelecaniformes > Scopidae > Scopus > Scopus umbretta. The sequence goes on along the minus strand of VZTL01052072.1, from coordinate 16,726 downwards.
GAGCTCTCACCGCAATGCCATGGGTGGGGGGTGGGGGTGGCTGCAGCACAGGGGGAAAATAATCTTCAGATCAGTTAAAAAGGTAGGTAGTGTCAGCTTGAACAGGGAAAACATAGTCTTGAGAAGAGACCTGTGCTGAGTCCAGGCATGTTGGGAGAGCAAGCATGAAGAAGAGTTCAAAGAAACACACAGAGCTGGACAACAGTAGCTGGAAATATAAAGAAATTTAACTTCATACTAGACCTCAGCTCCCTAAGGCTGGAGACAACTGAACATTGGCTGCCTGGAAAGAGGTGGTGGACTGGGCTCTCTCAAGAGAGGCTTCTGAGCTTATATTTTAGTTCAGCTTTGTGGAGACCTGTTGAAGGGTGGAGCTAGAGGAGTGGTGGCCTCCTGGACCAGTGAGGCTATGGATGTGATCCCCCATTTTTCTCACTTCTTTTCAGTCTGGCAGCTGTTTCTGGTCCACAGTAAGGTAAACCTAATGAGCTTCAGGCCATCCTGAAGTGTGCCAGGAAGGACTCCTGTACAGCGAGGCTTTGGGTTTCATGAGGAGAAACCTGTTCATGACTTGCTGGCCTGTGATGCAGGAGGCCACTTAGATGAGCCAATGCTCCCTTATGCAGATATTCCTGTTGCCCGTGGGTGGGTGCAGAGATACTCATACTCACTTAAATGAGTGTACAGCTACGCGTCCCCAGGATGTTCAGCCCCGCTGGTGATGTCCAGGCCAGCACCATGACTCCTCCATTCACTCAGCCAGATGGATTTTTTTTTTCCCTCCTGTTCATTTGCCCTTCAAATTCTTTGAAACATTTCTACAAGCGGGAGCTGGTTGCCTTTTGCTTCCCCCACAAAACAAAAGGAGAGACAGAGAGAAAGGATTGTATATGTTAAGCAAAAGCTCCAGAAGAACAACCTTACAGCTGACAGCTCAGACAGGGTCTCCCCCAGGGAAAGGAATGCATTACATTAACCCTGATACACTAAGGAGCCTTGCACATACATCATTTTCCAAAATGTTTTTAAAAGTTCATTAACTTCCAGTGGAAAGTTGTGGCTGCATCAGTTGCCTTCGAGCCATTTTCGCCGACTCTTGGCCCTGGCTGGGGAATACTTTGTTGATTTAGACGGGTCTATTAGAAAGTGTAAGTCTGCTGGGATATATAAAAGGCAAAGCTTCACTCTCCTGAACATTTCCTTAGTGCAGCACTTTAAAAATTGCACGGGAAGCAGGCTTTGAATGCCTTGCTGCTTTTTAACTGCTGGACTTTCAGCTCGAATGTTTCAACTTGGTTAGTAACCTGTAAATGACACCAATAAAAAGGAATCTGAATGGGGAGGGAGGAGAGAAAGAAAAATATGAGATCCATACAGCATTTCTACTGCTTCTGGGAATTCATTTCTAACCAGTAATAACAACACCTGGCACCCAGTGAGGACCATGTGCTGGAAAATTGAATGTGGCCACTTACCCAAGGGAAAAGTGTTTTTTGGGAGGTGAAAAAAAGGAGTATGTCTATATTATCAGAGCAGGGAGAATAGCATTTTCAGGGTTGTCTCTAATGCTTTTTGGTGATGGTCTCCCAAACCAGCGCTCCCAGAGCTTCAGATGGGGATGAAGCATCTCTTCCTCCCAGTGTCTTGTGAAGCTGGGAGCTGTGATGCCCACGGAGGCCCTGGGGATGCAGCCACAGTACGGCACCAGCTGGGTGCTTGGCGCCTGCCCTCCTGCGCCCTCAGCTCTGGTCCTGCCACCACACAGGTGGCTTTTGCTAATGTTGTTCCTGGGGCTGATGGAGGGGAAATGGAGGAGAGGGTCCCAGGCAATCAGGCAAGACCTGTCCTAAACACATGTCCTTGTGAAACTGTTAACTAGGGCTGGTTGCAGCTTTTGGGGAGATAAAAATTGACCCCTCTCCCTCCCTTCCCCAACAAATAATTATATTTTCTATTGTTGTTCCTATTGATGATCCTATTCATGATGGTCTTATTCATGTTCCTATTCATGAACCCACCTGCCAAAATATCACCAGATACTGTATTTTCCCCTCCTTTTTATTCTCTTTTCATCCAATCTGACCACTGCAACATTAAAAAAGAAGGGAATTAAAAAAAGGAAGGAGATAGTGAAGCTGTCATCTTAATTTGAAAGCAAGAACAATACAAACTGTTTGCTAAATGTATTTAATGTATTTATCCCCTTTTTTTCCCCCTTCTTCCCAATCAGACCAAATATTCCTTTGTGGCCAAAGAGAAACTGCTGTATTTTTCTGGCTCTGACATACGTTGTATGCTGTTAAGCCTAATACATATTTATTTAAAATATTAATGCAGGTGACTGAGTGCTGCCTGGCTGATAAGCATGTTCATCAAAGACTTTTGTGCACATTGTCTTCTGTTGCTCTCTGAGCCTCACTCAGGGGCCTTGTTGGAAGAAGAAATATACTGGAGAGTAAAGGTTTACTTCCTACCCTATAGGAATTTTTTAATTACCATTTTGACAGAGAACAAGTTTAACTGGCTCTTCAACCACAGACTATAAGGTCATTGCTATCACAGACCATAAAGAAGATACAAAAATGAGGTAATAAAGTATATGGGCTGTGTATGTCTGGTAATTTAACATTATTCTTGTAACCCTGTGAGTCACCTGTGACTAATTTAAAAATGCTGATGCACTTAGATGAAAGCCACAGTAAACCACCTAAATCAGAGCCTGAGAGCAGTAAACACTGGGGGTGGGGAGGAGGACGGAGACGAGGAGTGGATCCAAGCTTTTATCTGAAAAGATGCAATCAAGATGTGCCTTCAGCTGGTGGTTTGCAGATCCCAAGAAGCTGCCTGCTTTTCACAAGCATCCCAATGTGCCGTTCACCCACTGCATGCCTGCACGGTGCCCAAGTGCTCTCCAGCCAGGGCAGGAGCTGAACCAGGTTAAATTCAGAGGGTTTTGGATAGGTACTGGCTCCCAGGGGTGACAAGCAGTCCTGGAGGTGCAGCTCGTGGGCTCCTGCTGAATGAGTTGCAGGGTTTAGTGCGTAGCCCATCCCAGGGCTGTATCCCTTTAGGGAGGGACAGAGACATGACCTGTTGCTTCTGCTGCGCTGCAGCTGAGAGACGATGTCTGCTTTGAATTTGGAGTACAGCTCTTTTGGTTTCTTTTTTCCCTCTGCCCTTCGCCAGCAGCCAGCAGCTGTTTGCTTGGTTTTTAGCAGCCCGTATCACAGGGCTGGAGGTGGAGGAAGCTTTTCTTGCAGGTAGACAACATTTCAGGCAGGTTCCCCGAGCAGGTGGGAGCTGGGACTGGGGTGCACAGCTGGGCAAGGGTGCTGACTGCAAGGGTGCCCGTGTGTCTTCTGTGTCCCTTCGCCATGGGTACTGAGCTCTCAGCCAGGTTACAGAGTCATTTTGTCCTGGTGAAACTGATGCAAATCATCTCAGCCCCCCAAAATCTTGTTTGTCCCCGTGCCCCCCAGACCCACATTCCCGCTCCTTGCCTGGTAGGGACCGATGCACAGCTCACCTTGGGGTGAGTTGGTTCAGGGAAATGAACCAGCAGGAAATTATATGCTTGTTTGGGGTGTTTTCTGCTGGCTTAACTCTCTGAACCAGCTGCCCACAAAGGGAGGGCAGGTACCTCCAGGAGGGATGATGGGGATGGCCAGGCAGACATGGAGCAGAGGTTGGGATACCTGGCAGTGCCAGACCTGGTGGCTTAAAGATTCAGGGAATATCCTACACCTGTAAAGACCCCTTCCTTCCCCATTCTCCCTACGCCATGCAGGGAGGCAAGGAGACCTTTTGCACGCTGGTGCTGTGCATTTTCTTTACATTGAAGAACAGCCACCAGAGCGGCATTTTTGGATGCAATACATCAGTTATTTTCTACCCAAAACCCCCCAGAATTTCCAGAGTAGTTCTAATCCAATGACAAACATTACCCCTAATATTATAATTTTAGGTTGTGAATTAGTACTGGCTCCAAGGAACCCAATTCTGGAGCTCTCTTTGCAGAGGGAATGAGGTGAATTCCTGCTGTGGAAAGCAGGCCAGGAAAGGAGAGCAGATACATAATCACAGGAGCTGGGGACACTTGAAGGAAACAGCGATGGTCGATAGATATTGATCCCCCTCTTCAGTGCACTCAGCTGCCGCAGACTGGAGAAGAAAAGCCTTTTGTTCCTCCTGGGAAGGTGCAGGAGGCGGATTGTGCTCAGTGGCTGTAGGAGCAGATGGGCCAGAGCTGTATTTTGTGCTATCTGGCACAGCGGATACTGGTCCATGGTGGGGAGGAAGGAATGCTCCCATACTGTACAAGCCCCAAAACCATGTTTTCTGCTGAAGCGTTACCCATGCCTCCTGTGGGATTGCACAGACCCATGGGGCATGTGCTACTTGATTTTGGAAGCCAAGCCATTCTGGCTGGTGGTAATAGGGAAGGTCTGCAATGATCTGCTTTGCCTGCTGGTAAATCTGCTCCAGGCTTCAGAGTGGTTCTGCCCTACCTAGTGCAGGACCCACAACTTTGGGGGTTTTCTGCAGAAGGCAGTTACAAGAAGAAAGAAGCATGATAGACTGAAGGGTGACATAGATGCAGAATCCCTGAGAAAAGATGCTGGAGGATGAGCCCTCAAGGCTTATCCAAAAGAACTCTCAGGGCAAGTAGGCGAGGAGTGGACCTCTGCTAGAGGCCAGGTTGGTCCTCCTGGTCTCAGGAGACAAGGCAATCACCTGAGTAAAACATCCTCCCTTATTCACTCCCTCCTTGATGCAGCTGTCAGACCCATGATGCCATCTCCAGACCAAGAATCTGGAAATGCCGGTTTCCCTCCCGTCTCTGACCTGGTCTGTGGTATGATCTGGATTGAGTCACTTCACCTCTCCCTGCTTCCCTTTCCCCTTGGTTCTTTGTCTTGTCAGATAAGCCCGCGAGCTCTTTTTTGGCAGTGCTGCCTCTTGTGTGCTTGTTCAACATGTAGCACAACGAGCCCCCAAAAACCACTGTGACCTCCAGCCCTCAACGCAATGCAGATAATGATGATTTATTTCAGGCAGTCTTCACAAGAAAGGATTTGGTATCAAGCACTCAAGTTTCTTAGTTCTTTGGGAATGCAATATCTGTTCCCCCCAAAATTGCAGCATCTCAACATTTGGCTTCACTACCACACAATGTGAAAAAGGTGACTTGGGAACAAGTCTACCTGAGAGTCTTCACAGAATGACAAAGTCTGACATAAGGTGGCAGGTCTCAGGGAAAGGTTTCAACATTTTTGACATAAATGATAATATTTTTCAGCTAAACCCTCAACATTTACCAATAGTAATTTGAAAGGGAGGGGGGAAAAAAAAAGGAACAAGCTGTTTGCTTAGATTTGGTTCAATTTTTCTGTAGGAGAATGACATTGAAAGTCATGTTTTTGAGCCAAAAGTTATGTTTTGACAAAATCCCATATTTCATTAAGAAATATCTCTTGGTTGCAAGGCATTGTTCGACCGGCTCTGTTCCTCCCTGAATCCCAACTAGATACTTAGTGCAGTGCAAAAGCAGAAGGTCCGAGCCTGTTCCAAGCAGCTTCCTACCACGCAGACTAACTCTTATCTCTCACTTTTGATTTCTTTGCTTTGTAACGTATATTTTGAGAAATGGAGGCAAAGCCTGGGAGCAAAATTGCCCAGTGTGTGACTTTCTGACATATAATCAATTGTCTGCTCACTGACTATGGACTAGCTGTGTTAATACGTCCGTGAAGTCCTTCAATTTATCAGGCAGGGCAACAGCATCTCTGAACCTAGAGCTGGTTGGCAATAATAGAGGGGGAGCAAAGAAACTGAATATAGCCACGCTTCCCCGAAGTAACTTATCATTCAGTCTATATTCATGGATTAGTCTGTGCTGGGGTTTTCAGCCTCTGGCTCACTTGCAAACTGTGTGCTGGTTTTTACTCTGGATGTGTGAAAAACAGAGTTTGGGTAGGGAAAATATTAAGCAGTGTATAGTAATGAGGTGCTGCTAGATAATATTTGTTGGAAATTTTGGAAGAAAAACCTGGCAGAACTTTATGGGTCAAGCCCTTTTCTTTTTGGTGGATCAGTGACTGCCTGAATTACCTAAAACCATTTAATTGTCTTATCCTGTGGGTAGCTGTGATACAGGCATCACCCAGTTTTAAAGAAAGACCATGTGGGAAACCTTTTTTATATGATTAAACCACATCTGAGATGCTGTAGTAGACCTGTCAGGAAAAACCTTTTCAGGACAGGACCTGATTGAGTCTTGGAGTTTTAAAATATTTGCTTTTGGGACACTCAGTACCCGTACAGGAAGCAGACAAGGATCTGGGATATAACGGCTCGCTGGATTGAGGTACCACGTGGCTGTGGCAAGAGGATGGCAGCAGCTGAGGTGGCCAAGGACACAAACTTACTCTGGTCTCTTTCTCATCTTTCTTCCAAGCCCACAATGGACCACTGGAAAGATGAGTTTGCCCTTTGCAAGCCGCCAAGCTTCTCCCCCTGTTCTGCCCTTTAGCAACAGCAAACAGAACATTTCTCTGCCGAGACTTATTCTTTGTTCCTTTGTTTTTTCCCTTGCTCCATCTTTATTTGTGTGCTTCAAGGAGCTGGAGTGGGAGTTTCACCAAAGGAAGTGAGCTGAGCAGCCCTCATCTGTGCAAACTTTCCTGAACAACCCCCAGTGCAGCTGGAGCTTGGACTAGATTAAAGAAAAATATTATGGGGATTTTTAATTTCCCTGTGTGGAGCTGGGAGATGAAGAGCCACCACGAGAGAAGTTTGCCAGGGGCAGCGAGTAGATGAGAATGTCAAGCCCAGTGAGAAACTACTGTGAAGTACTGTAGCAGCATTTTTATTCAAAAGGAGTTCTCATCTCCAGCAATCGCTGCTCCGGGCACCGAGCTTGAGTACAAAATGAGATCTCCGGGGTCCTACCAACAGGACTCTAAAGAGCCACACTCAGTTACAGTCATACGGCTGTTGTCACTCCCAATCTCCCCAAGTTCTCAACGTGAGGGGAATGAAACATGAGGATGGGGCCTCGACTGCTGGCTGCCCCGCGCAGGCTGCAAGGTGGGGAGGAGTGTTCCTTGGAGTGATGTTGAGTGTTTCTTGAAGATGTTGCTGATGCAACCCTTTTCCTGATCAGTATGCTGTGCTACTCATCAACTTTCTGTGGCTATGGCAAGTACACCAGGTTTTATCTCTTAGGTCCTGAGTTTGTATCAACTGTTTTTTTCACAATGCCTCTAGTCTTGAAGGAAAATAATTCTCAAAAACACTGACATAACACAGATCCTAAATGCTATCTCCCGGGAGGACTTAGGAGCCTGCATACCATTTTAGGTAGAATTCAAAGGGAATTATTTAAATCAGGGCCCTGCGCAGAAAGGCTGGACTTCCTCTCAGTTTCTGCCTTCAGGGATTACCACAGCTACTCTAGACCTTTACAAACGATGACCCAACAGGAGCCAGATAGTGTAGGTAGTACCAGCATCCATGGTTTGAGATCTATGAGGAAGAAAGTCCATGCGATATATGCCCATTCTCTTTTGTGCACTAAGAGCACCTTCTTGCTCAAGGTATTGGGGATTCACTTCCTAGCATGCATCCCAGAAGCATCTCCAGGTGACCAAGCCCAAAGTAGAACAGAAGAAAAATGCCAGACACTTTTGACATGACTTTTCAACTCATAGTTTCTTCTACTTTTTCAGTGAAAAAAAAATTAGCTTTCAAAACTTTAAAAAAAATGTATTTTTAGTGTCCTCTGCTATATATGTATATACATTAACATACATGTTTGCTGGTTTCAAACAAATTTTGCAGGAGAAGAGGTGTCCCAGAGTCTCCTAAATGTTCGGAGGAAAAGGAAGGCTGAACTGAGGAACCCATACAGGTGAGACTCCTAATACATGCCCCAAAGTGGGAACAAGGATCACCTTTTCAAATGCCTATCTTTCAAGCTTACCTCCCTCTCCTGCACCAAAGTCCTGGTGCAAAGGAAGCCACGTTTCCTCAATTTCCGCTTCCTGCCAAATATTCAGGGAGCATCTGGTTAACACTTGGCATTTTAGAAACTGAAAATGAGCTGAAGGCTCAAACCCATGTTGCACATCAAAATGCCAGAGTGTTTTGGTGCTGCTCAGTGCTTCTCATTGCGCTGGTTAACTTGAATTAGCTTGTTCGAGAATGATGCCTTTTATCTGGTTGTCACATGCATGCTTAATGTGAACAACAGCAAGAAGAATAGCAGAGGAATAAAGGCCTTTGATGGGGATTTATGAAGGTCACGTGTCTTAATTTCGCAGGGGTGGAAGCGTGCACTCAGAGGGCCCATGGGAAAGTGTGCTTGGCAGGCACCCGTAAGTGTGGAGACCTGGAGGAAACAGAGCAACTATGGGGGGAAAAGGCAGTTCCTGGGGGGAGACAAGAAGGAGCCAGATGCACCTTCACTGAGTGGTCTCTCCCCTTCAGGACCAGAGGATGTAAAGGTCTCTCCCTGAAGCAGCAAACAGGCTGAGAGCTGGAAAAACATGGACTAGCCCCTGGTCAAATTGTCAGGTTGCTACTACACTCAGGTTTGGTGTCTCAGTTGCCTTAAGGAGCCGTTTCAGGTGCTCCATCACTGGCTGGCTGTTGAGCGCTAGGTTGACACAAAGCTTTTGGATGGCTGACAAGGACTTTTGGATAACGTGAGACCATCTCCATCAGCACTGTGCGGTTCCCAGTGGGCAGAGTGACCCCCACCAGCACAGACTTTTTGTATCCATTACACCCATCAGGAGAGACTTCAAACACAAACAAGATTATAATTTCCCTGCAAAACCCAGTCCTGTGGGATCTGTTCAGTGGAGATGGTGCAACTGTGAGAACCATAGCAGATGACCCCAGGGAGAAGTAACCCTTAGACCCCCCTTGCTAATTAAATCTGGTATCTCCCTCAAGATGTGGGGACTGGAGGTGGGACCAGCCAGCACTTCTGCAAGGCCTGGAAAAAGGGTGGCCAAAGTGCACCTTAGAATTTATAGACAGACAGTGGGTGGGTGGGTGCAGTGGGTGAAGGAGCAAGACATTCAGTGAACAATAAGTCTAGATTCTCTATTCCTGCAGTAGAGAAGAGGCTGCAGCTGAAGACACTGTGGGTTCCCGTTGTTTCATTGGTCCTAGCAGCAGGTTTTTGCTGTGCTGGCTGCTGTTTTCCTTGTTCTCTTGAGAAAGCTCCAACCCTAACACCCAGGAGGAGGAGAGTACACCACCAAGGAGGACACTGAAGTGTTTAGAACGGGGACCAGAGCTGGCCATGCCTGGTACTTTAAGGAGAGAGGCCAATGACCTGATCTCTGCCAGTAACATGTAGCTGCGTATGCCAAACTCCTTCAGTTCATAGCAGGCAGCTACTTGGTGGACCCTGAAGTTCCCTTGCACCTACTGATGTGTAAGAAGGCCCCTTCCTCTCCCTCCCTCCTTCTCCCCCTTGGTCCTTTTGCTCTCTTACCCCCTTGCCAAGGTCACGGAGACATTTCCTCCAGGTCAGTCTCCCGTCAGACCCTCACTAGGTCTGCAGAACTGTTGCAGGAGGAAAGTGTCAGTGATGAATGGTGGAAAATGCACGTGAAAGACCATGGGGAAGACATTGGGTAACAGAGGGATTTGGGGACTCTGTTCTCAGATGCTCTCCTTTCCATCCCTATATCTTGTTCCCCTTATCTCCACAGTAAGTGCCCCTTCCCAGAACTGCAGGATGCTCAAAGCAAAACTATGATTTTCCCACTCACTCCAAATCAAAGGACTGCAATGCACACAAAGAGTTACAGCAAAGAGTGCCCTATTGAAGGCTGCTTGGCTCCAGCCTTAAAGCAATTTAGCAATCTGCCATCTTAAACTGTCTAATGACAACTTTTCAAGCAATGAGAAAATTGCAGCCTTCAGTAAACTCTCCAGCTGAGTGAGAGCTGGTTTGTGTCTTCTCCACTTTCTCGGCAGTGCTTGGGATTCACAGTGAAAGTCAGGATGCTCTCTGTGCCCTTGGCATGGCATTAATGCAAAGGCAGGATGCAAAGGGTGGGTTGAAGAGTGTCCAAGGCTATGTCTATATTATTAAATAAAACAGGCCAGGGCTTGCTCCCTGGCACAGGCAGCAGCTGGCAGAGCTTACACATCCATGCATAACTATCCTCCTCTTCAGGACAGGGTGGCTGCAGCCAAACTGCCTATCGAGGATGCATCCTTGGCTCAAGTGTCAGCCTGGACTTGGGCTTGTGGAAGAGCTCAGTGGCCAGAGCTTGGCCAGAGACTGTGTTCCTAATGGCCTGGCCTGGCCTGGATGATCACAGGACACGTTGGGGACCTGCCTTAGTTCGATGACATTTGTGTATCCCCATACTGGCTATCACATTTGTAGCTTTGGCTCCCCATTGCTTTCCTGGAGGAGTGGGTAAAGCAGTGTGTGGTTGGTTAGCACCTACTAACATCTGCTGTGCAGCATGTTTAGAGGCTCCAGCTGAGATGCAGGGGAGATACAAATGTGTAGGAGGGATCTATCCAGCCCCATCATTGCTTTGCCATCAAACTGGGTAGAAATAGAAGAAAAAGACCCAAGGTACTGCATGATACAGGTGGGGAAATGAGGCCTGAAGGGACCCAACAACTCCTGGAAATGCTGGAGGAGAGTGACCATAAGGAGCTGTGATGTTATGTTTTGCTAAAGGCTGGATGCTGGCTGAGGAGAGACGGGGTAGGCAAGGCTGGGGTTATCTCATCTCTAATGAAGCTGTCAGGGAAGCAGCAATCAGATTACACTCACTTCCCAAAAGCAGGCTAAATCTGGCTGAAGGGATTATGCATTTTGACACATTCAAACCTGCCTGGGAATCTGACAGCATTCTTGCCCAAGGAAAGTAAAAATGGATAAAAGACATGGTATATTATGTGTAAGGCCAGGGCAGTATGGAGGTTCTGGAAAGAGAGGCATTGTGAGGATGAGGCTTCACCCCACGACCACAAGGAAGGTGCCTGCTCTGGCTCAGCTTGCCCACCACTCTCTGCCTCATTGCATGCTTGGGCAGACTCCAGTGGATCTGCTTCCTGCATCATCTTGGTCATGCAGAAATTCATCCTCCTTGTGGGCACTGGAAGCAAATTTCCAGGGCCCCATGAGTGTCCCATCCTTCTGCAGCCAGCTGGGGCTAACATTGGAGAGGGGGAGCTGGAAGGGTGGGAAGTCTCATACCCTGGCAAGGGGAAACTGAGATGCAGAGCTAAAGTGAGAGGGGATGGGTGGTGTGAACAGGGTGTAACGTGTCTGTGCTGGCAGCTGTCTTGGCTGTAGACAGTGGTGGTAAACTCAGCAGAGCTCCACGCAACGAGAGAGGGGAGGGAAGAGCATCAGGGATGTTTATTGACAATGGCTTGGCATGCTTACAGAATCCAGCCAAAGTACTTTGGCCAAAGCACTCAACCGGTGTACATCAGGACTAGTTTCCTGTTCATGGGGCAAATAAGGGCAGAGGAAATGCACAGACCCATGTTCACCTCCAGATCTCATCCCTGGTACAAACTGTAGGAGCCTTTTCCTACCAAATCACAGGGGAGCAGCCCCCATCTCAGGTCCGTGACGGGGAGGGGTATGGGAGATAAAGCCAGCGTGTGGGGCTGTCTGCCAGCAGTCCCGCTGCTGAAGGGATGTTGTGCCGTGCCGGGGGGCGGCTGTGGCACCAGCTGCACCAGGGCAGATGTGCTCAGCCAGCTGTGGGGCCCTGCTGGGGGACCACAGCATTGCTTGCTGCCACCGCACACCCTCTCTGCATGGGGCACAGCAGCCAGAATCTAATTCTGAAACCAAGGAGGGTTTTGGCTCCAGCTCTGCCCTCTGTGGCTTGGACTTCACAAGGCAAACTGATGAATTCCCAGCCTGATGCTGGAGGCAAATGATCCTGCAATTTGGGAAGTAATTTGATTGCATAGTCCGACTTGAATGTTATCACCCCAGCCAGCTCCAGGGATAAGCAGAAACTGGAGCTGGGCTGAGGCCAGTGAGACCAGCGTTGGGTTGAATGTGCATCTCTGCGACACTTGGAGCTCTGGCTTTTATCTGTACTTCTTTACAGCTTGTCGTGTTTGCACTAGGGCTCCGCAGATAGCAATCTATTAACAGTAAAGTGAGTTAGATCACTGCCGGGTTATTTCACTCAGCTGAGGCCGAACTGCTCTTGTCCATTCAGAAAATTTGTGATACTTTATTCTCTCTGTGCATCAAAGCATGTCACTCTAATTACCTCCTGTCTCATTCAGCTCGAGCAACTCCGAAATGTTTGCGAGGCAGGAGGAGAGCTATAACCTCATTAGAGCATGTTATCGTAAGAGATCAGACACTGGCAGGGGTTTGTTGTGACGAGCCATTCACAGATGTTTTCTCTTGAAATTACAAAAGGGGAAGAGAACTCCGAAGCCGATGATGAGAAACCTTGAAATAACCGCCTCCAGTAGCAAGGACCATAAACAGGTGCAGAGGGTCGCACCCTGCTCTTTGCTCAGTCTGCAAGGGGCACCAAACCAGGATCCTAGGATCTCCAAGATCCTAGGAGAAGGATCTTGGCCAGGGCCAACCATGCTGATGGGGAGGGCAAGTGAGCACAACCCTGCCACAACCCCTGCCGTACCAGTGCTTTAAAGTTATGAACAGCGCGTCTTCTTGCTGGTAGACAGGCCTTAAGCATTTAAGAAACACCACTGAGCAGCTTCCCCATGAATCTAAATCTCTTCATTTGTGTCAGAATAAACTTAAATGATCCCTTTTATTATTAGCTGTTGGAGAGAAGTTGAAACCATTAAAGTTTAATAAAGACAGTGCCCACGAGCAACTTACTGCTGTTGCATGTGCCAGGCCCATCTGGCAAAGGCACAAATCCCACCTTGCCAAGGGCGTCCAGGCAGATTTTGGCAATTTGCTGGTGAAAGCAATTTAATGGGATGTTAATTTAAGTCGTCAGGACAGAAATGTGCCCAGGCAAGACAGCTTCCAGGAGCAAAGGGGTTAATGCAGAGCCACCGACATCCCAGTCTTGGATGCATCCATTGGAGCTGGTGGGATTACAGCATGGGGACATGAGACCTGCATCTTGGAGATGTTTTATTTGGTGGGATCAGCACAGCCAGAGCTGCTGCAAATGGAAACATTCCCTGCTCACTGCTTTAGCAGCTTCTTAACTTAATGTTCGTTTTGACCCCTGCTCTCTGGGAACATGGCTGCCCCTAAGGCAAGCAGAGCCAGGAGAGTCTCACACAACACCCACTCCCTTCCCCATGCCCGTTCGGGTTTGTGGGATGTGGTTTCACCCTCAGTGAATGCTGAAGTGAAACAATGAAGGCCCTGATCCAAAGCTCTCTGAAATCAAAGGGAGGTTTGGGTTGGGTTTTTTTCTGCCTTTGACTTCTACTGCTTTGGATTACATTGATATTCAGCAATTTCCAGCAGGTGAGAGAGCTGATCAGAGTTGGGCAGTAGCCAGACAGTCTAGCTGAGCATCTATACACACAGACATGCTTTAGCAATGCTTTCCAACAGATTTGGCTTCAAACTGAAGGTCCCATTCATCTCTTGACCGTGGTCCAAGCGAGGTCCTGGTTCTAAACAACCCTAAAATGTGGGGGATTAAGCACAGACCAGGATAAACCCATCCAGCAGCTGTGCACACACATTCCCCTGCTCCAGGCGTCTGCAGCAGACACCAATGCTAAAGTCATGGGCGACTTTCTGCCTGAACTGAAGTACATATTGGTGAAGCCACAGTCCTCTTACACCTCCAGTTTTCTCCATTAGAGACACCTGGACCAACTCTGACTTTCCGATGCTGTAGTTGCAATTTGGAGACAGCCACGCAACTGGCTTATATTCAGGCAATGACCTGGAATATGGCTTGAGGAGGTTTCCTAGCCTGTTGGGTACAGGGAGCCATAGATTTCAGCTGTCCTGTGGGGTCAGGAGGAACACAAAAGCATAGATCTGGCTTTTCTTATTTATCTCTGTTTCTTTTTTCTGAGTTTTCCATTGGAAACTTTTCTTATAAGTGCCCCAGACACAGCCCAGGTAATGAAGTCCTGGGATGGAGGGTGGTCAGACGTTAGTTGGGCCAAACACACAAGTTCTGACTCCTAAGCTCTGAGCAGAAATTGTTCAGCTGCTCTGTGTTGTGGTCTGTGGCAAGCTGAGGGTCTTGTTCTCCTCCGGGACAGACGCCATGACTGCTCACACGTTGGTACCTACAACAAGTACAAGCCCAGCGGAATCCCATGCATCCCTGACCTCTGCAGGAGGCAGTATTTGGAGAAAAGGTTGCATGCAGGCACGCAGGCAGATATTGACTGTGAGAGGAGAGGAGTGGGAAAAGGGTAAAGGCTGTTCTGGTGGACACATCAAAGCCCAGAAATGGGTGAGGGAGCATTCCCAGTGGCAGAACAAAAGGTGACTTTTTCAGCAGTGGAGTCTCTGAGTCTGTCCCGCTCCCCTCAGTCTCCGCTCTGGCTGGCAAAGCTGTTGCAAAATCATCTTCCCATCTAAGGCTCTGGCTTCGCATCAGCCCAGCACATGTACAGGATGCCTTCCAGAAATGCAGAGCCAAGCAATGTCTGCAAACACAAAGACTGAAAGAAGCCAGTCTGCTCCCAAATCCTTTTGGCTATTTGGGGAGTAGAGGCCACAAGGTGACAGTGGGTAGAGGATAGATGGCAAAGGGGACAGAAGCCTGCTTAGCCCAGGGGAGCCAAGCGAAACACAGGGGCATTGAAGGCACGTACCTCTTACAGTTGTGAAGTGATTTATTGAGAGCTTAGAGAAGAATTGCCAGGCGCTCTTTGTTTCCATGGTACCATAAAAAATGGATGGGAAGCGACTGGGCTGTCTTGTAGTTTGAATGTTTCATTGGCATGTCGCGGAAACCTCCAGAGGATGCCTTGAGGGCATGAGAACCGGCTGATGGAATGTGCTAGTTTGTTAATTTAATAGGATACAGCGTTTTTCCCTTAACACCGCACATGCAAATCAGGGTGGTGAATCAGGTCAGCACATCTTCCCCGCGCTGGGAGTGCTAGGACCTGGCTCTCGCACGGCATCTCCTGCATGATGCTGAGGCGCCCCAGCCCCGCTTGCGGCACTCAGCAGGATCAGGCTGCGGGAGAGATTTTGGACTCTGAAGTGTCTAGTGGGAAATGAGAAACAGCATTTCTGTGGTGTGAAAGCCAGTCTGAACAACACGGTGGTATGCAAGGCAGTACCAGATCCGCTGGCTGGAAGACAACAGATCGATGTGCACATTGATAGGAGTAGTAAAAAGTGCAGGTTGTATGTGGTTCACTGGGGACTTTGTCAATGAAACCTTCTAGACAATTAAGGAAAAAGTGTACCAGATTTATTTGGGATTAGTAAACTTACTGTAGCATCTTCAAACCAAGCTACAGAATGCCACGGTCAGGACATGACTCTCCTAAAGCTCACAAGGTGCTTCTTCACATCCCACAGAAAGGGTATCAACCTCTAATAAATTGTATATACAGTTTTAGAGTCCTTTCTATAAAACTAGT
This sequence comes from Scopus umbretta, assembly GCA_013400535.1. Lineage (NCBI taxonomy): Eukaryota > Metazoa > Chordata > Aves > Pelecaniformes > Scopidae > Scopus > Scopus umbretta. The sequence continues at coordinate 1,135 of VZTL01052072.1, read as the reverse complement.
ATTTTGATCCCCATCAAATTCCCTTAATGTTTCCAAACAGATTTTGCTAAATCTTACATAAATATTGTGTGTGAGGGAATGTATACATGTGTGTGCATATGCATCCTAAACCAAATGCATGGGTCTTTGCCTCATCTGTCAGTAGAGGTGACCTTCTATTGAGCTGAATAGCTAAAGTCCCATTTTGGGAAGGGTTCAGTCCTGTCATAGACACAGGCTCTTCAGGGGATAGATATAATCCAAAATTAATTGAATTCAGTGGAGCTCTGCTCATTTAAACCAGCCAAAGACATTTGAACTCGCTGACTTACTCCATCCCGTCTCCCTGCTGCAGCCAGGAAAGGATCCCAGATGTAGCTTTGCTCTGAAGTACCCGGAACATCTGCAGTCGGTGTCCCTAAGCAAGTAACATTTCATACTTCCCGAGGCTTATGCAGCCATCCTGCAATGCTGCAGTATGACACCGGGCATGGGCTTCATGTCAGCAACGTTCCTGTGTGGTGGTGGGGGACCCTGACACTGGCACTGATGTGCTTTGACTGCTCTTTGGGGCAACGATCTAGTGGATCCAACCTCAGCACATCCTTCACCTTGCCGTGGTCTCCACCACATACAAACTCCTCCTGTGCGTGGGTGGCTGGGCTGGCTCCATGCCAGCTAGGACACGCAGCCAGCTGGTTTAATTTTCTGTTGCCTGATGGCTTTGTGCTCATCTTCCTCTCTCTCTATCTTGTGCATTCCCAGAGCACGTGGCTGTGTTTCAGGCTCTTTGCCCTACACTCGAGATCTGCTGCTCCACCAGCCAGGGAAAAAAGTGGTGACACTTTCCTATAAAGCTGCAGAGGCAAGATCTAATGGTGCTTTTTTGTTCTTTTTTTTTGTTTTTTTGTTTTTTGTTTTTTTTTAATGGGGGAGGGAAATTACTAAATTTTATTGAGAACTTGCTAATGTATGGAAGCACTGTCCTTGAACTCAGAGTTCTGTTCTCAACCCTAAATACCTTGAGGATCCTGGAAGAGAGGTTTCATGCTTTGAGAGGAACTCCACCAACCTTCCCCATGTCACCCCAGCTGCTCCCAGTATGAGCCAGGAGGACAAACATGAAGTGAGAACCTTTTCCAGAGAAAAAAAAAAA
>VZTL01052071.1:81618-122772 GCA_013400535.1 Scopus umbretta | reverse complement strand
GGGGGGTGGGTGGGGAATAAACATTTTACAAAAAAACTGTTCTAGTTGCTTTTAGGTTAGTTTGCACTATATACATGATGGAAGAAATAAAAACAGAAAACACTTGAGGCAAGAATTTGGCTTCTAAATTAAGCATTCCTTTTCCAAAGCTGCTTGCTACAAGTGCTTTAAAAGATAATAAAATGAAGTGACTGTATAATATTTGCATTTTAAAAGCCAAAAAGGTTGTACTGTTGTATGCAGTTAAGTGATTTTGTAGGAGTGCTTTTATAGAAAAGCATATGAAATATGCACCTGTATTTATTTTCTGCAACAAAGAATAAAGACTTGTTTTGTGTGAGCTTTCTAAAAACGTTCATATACCTAGTCACTTGTCTTCTAAAGTGTGCCCCCTTAAAAATGGTTTGCAGGTATTATGTTACTGCAAGAAGTCAAGAGGTGAATTGATTCTTTAATGCTAATGTGTTACTTTGGAATATGGACAGGATTCGGGCTTGGCAGTAAGGAGAATAACGTGTGTTTTGCTTGGTGTTATAGCGAAACACCTGCAGACGAAGAGGAGCGGCCGCTTTTCCCTCATACGGATACTCACTGTCATTTGTCAACTGCTGAGCAGTCTTGTAAAACGCAAAATACAACCTTTCGCTGTCCGCTTGCAGGTGCTGTCACAAACGCGTTTAGATCGGTTGTAATTTGGCAGTTACAGTACGCTTCCGGCGTGCCGCTTTGCTTCAGGGAATGTGGGAGGGAGCGAAACCTGTGGCTGGATGTCGAGGAACAACAGGGACTTGGGAATACTGGGAAGGGACGGGCAGAGGTTCTAGCCGGTAAAATCCGAATCAGCTCAGCACAGGTAAACTCTTTTTTCAGAGGTTTGTAGCCTGGCCTGAATGCATGGGTGAGCGAAAAAATACAGCTGTAGCGCAGAGCTTAACTTGTTCGGGTTGGTTTTCCCAACCGTCCTTAGGTACACGTGTTTGGAATGGCTGGCGAGCTGCCACGCGCTGAGCTTCCAGTCTCAGAGGCTTGAAGTCCCTGACCTGTTGCAGAGAAAATGGTGGTGGAATTAATGAGCATTTAGGGTTTTTTTGGTCTAACTTCTCTCAATCTGAATGTCCTGCAAATGAATGTAAAACTTTGGGCATGTCCAAAGCCAGAAGTGACCACCAAAGCGTTGACACCGTTTCTCTCTGAGACAAACTTCTGAAGTTGATTTGCTTTTAAGGATAAAAAAATTTTTTCTTGTCCTTCCCTTGTCTGTCTTGGCACAGCACTGGGAACAATGGAGGCCTGGACCGTGGCTGGAAGACCCAGATACTGCTAAAAGATCTACAGTACTTGATCTTGTTCGTACATTCAGCCAGTGAGATGGTGATTTTATTTAAGCAACTGGACGTTTCTGTTTCGATAACGCTGTTTGTTCTGTCAGCTTACTTTGCATGAGATGATTCTGTGTGGCTTTTGCAGTCCTGTCCAGAGAGGTACGTTCTGTCTCTGTGAAATGACCAAACGCAAGGCTGTACCTGGTTGTACTTGGATGACAGCAGGTTATTAAACAATTCAGCAATGTTAATAGATACACCAAGCTGACGTATTAACACTTCCATGTACTTTGAATGTGTTAATGCAGGTTAAACTCCAGTTGAGCTCGGGCGCCCCAGCAGCTATGTCAAAGAGAGGATAAATACTCTGACCTGTCTCAGTGATGGGCATATTAGTTGCAGTGCGTTTATTTTATTTGTGAGACCTTGTGATACACGGTTGGAAAGTGTGCTGCCACTTGAAAATGAGCCAGCTAAGCATTCAGTCCAGAAAACAGTATGATTATTAAATACCCAAACCCGTTAAATTCAAAGGTGATTTCCTGCTGCTTGTTTCTTGCTGGCCATGGGAGGAATAGCTTCATCTCTTCTCTGAGCGCTTCTGCTGGTCGGCCCTTGCTGGCGTGCTGAGGCTTCGCCTCGGACGTTCGCGTAACTCCTGTGTTTGAGCGTTGCTTTAGCACGTAGAAAACCCCCAACTTTGCCTGGTTTCGTGCAGTGCGATTATTGTATTGATGAGGACTCCAGAATTTGGAAACGGTCGCGGTCGTTAGACTGGCATCGTTGTATTGGAGCGGTTGAAAGGGAGCAAAGCACATGCAATGTCACTCGGACGTTGTTTGTACCCCTTTCATTACAGCATACAACTGCAGAGCTACCTCATCTCTGCGTGCTTTTCCCAGAAGCAAAAATATCAGATCACCAGAAATGTCAGCTATTCTTAGAGGTCTTTCTCTGGGATCCTTCAAATGCAAAGAACGCTTTAAAAACCCTGCTTCATTCAGCAATTTCTACAGTAATTAACTAGTCAGAAGATCGTGCGAATTCTTTCCAGGCTTAGTGTTGGCAAGAAAAATATCGGGGTTTGGTTTACTCTTCATAGAAGATGAAAAGCTTGGCAGTTTCTTGTCCAGCAACATCCAGATTTAAGGCACCTCTGCAAGAGGCTGCTGGGAGCCCGAGTCTGTGTCGCAGAAATGCATGAATAGCAGGAGCAGCTCGCACTGGAGCCAGCAGCTTCTTCAAGATCAATGCAGGAGAAGCGGAAAAGCCCAAGGAAATGGGGATTAAGTAGGCGCTCGTTTGCGAGACGCCGAAGTCAAGAGGTGCTCGCCTGGACCGGGCTTCCCCTGGGAAGTGTGGGGGAGAAAACTGGAAAGGGAGGCAGCCAGGCTGCCCACCCGAGCGCCTTTGGAGGCGACACTCCTACTGCCGCCTGGTTTAATGATCAATGCCCTCAAACCGCTCACGAGTTACTGATTCAGTGACTGACTGCCTGAGGCTTTTGCTGAGGATGAGGAAGGAGGCAGAGGAATGATGGAGGGCAATTCCACTGCTGGATCCTTTTCTCCCGCACAGCAGTTCAGCATTGCCGATCTTCTTGTCGTTGTGGTTTATTTTTCCTTAAACGTTGCAGTGGGAATATGGGTGAGAGCGTTTTCTCTTCTTCGCTTTCTGCTTTCCTTTTTGAACAGTCTGCTTTTTTTTATTTCAGGGCTGGCTTTTCGGCATGGACTATTTTGAAAGCCTCTATTATTTTCCTGTTGTAATTCTCGCTTGTTATGTATTTTGTGTGTCGTGCTGCATTTGCTCTGTTTTGTTGTACAAATCCTCCTCCTCTTTCACCCCCTGTGGAAAAACTCCTATAGCCCGAGAACGAGGTGGAATTAACCACGGTGCAAACCTCTCCCCTGGTCTCCGGTCTGCTGGGCGTAAGCAGATCTCCTGCTTGTCTATAAAAGGCTGTTCAGACAAATGCCCTGCTGAACAGAAAAAGCCCTCAGCTACCCGCAGTTCCAGACAAAAGCTCTCCAAAGCCATTTATTCTGCCTTGCGGAAAAATCATAGCCAAAGCCGAGCCCTATTAGCCAACCTGTCTGCGCAGGATGGAGGTAGGACGGGTGCATCCTCCGTGCTTCCCCCTCTCGGGGTGTCTCCTTTGCTATTCATGGCTCCAGGTACTCGGGGGTGCAGCCACTGTTTCGTGTAATTAAGCTTGAGTTGCAGAGCTCCCATTAATTATCCAGAGTCTCCTGTCTCTTGGCTTCTTGTCTGGGAGACTTGGTTTCTTGCTGTCTTGCCTGGGTTTGTAGGGAAGGGTGCTCCGTGCTGATCTTTTCTCCTCCCAGTCTTCATGCAGGGTGAACAGGAACACCGTCAGTGGCTATTTTCTTGCTGGCAGAGACATGGCATGGTGGCCAGTAAGTAGAGACCTTTGTCCCTCTTGTGACACACGGCAGCAGGGACATCCAGCACCATTCCCCCTCCCACCCAATTCCCTCTTCTGCACTCCTGCTTTCTCCACCACCTGCCCACACCTTCCCCATCCCTGTACACCTCGTTCTACCCAGATTGGTGTCCTCTGAGCTGTGCTTCCCTTCTCGCTGCACAAAGGGTGCTGGAGCTCACCCAGCTTGTTTTCTTCTGCTGGGTCTCCTCATAGGCTGCTCTGAACTTGGGGAGGGGTCGTTGGAGTCAAACATCTATCCCCACCAGCCCCGTGCGCTCCTGGTGGCTTCAACAACACGTGGGTGTCCTGAGTGTTTTTTTTTTTTTTTCCCTCCTCTTATTTTGGCATGATCTTGACAAACTGATTGTAGGTCCTTCCTGTAGGTCTGGCACTGCCGGCTCGCGCAGGGCCACCTCCAGGCAGGGTGCACAGCCACCGTGGCAAATGCAGTAACGCGTGGCTCCTCCGCATCCTCCTCAAGACAAGAAAGTCCATCCAAAACACACCAGGGATGCCCAGATGAGCTGAGTGTGTGGGAGCGCTGGTTGCTGGGGCCCACAGCTACCTGTTAAGGGGTTTTCTTGCAAAATATGTACATGTCCCTCATCGCACGTGGTGTATCTTTGGTCACGCTTTGCTTTTAGAAGTGGCTGGGAGATCTGCGCTCTGGTGCTCCCGTTCAGACGTTATTTTTGCCGCCTCCTCTTACCAAGTTATCCCCTCGGGGCTGTCGCTGCTGGGGAAGCGCCAAAGCTTGTCCAGCTGGCGCGACTGCCGTGCCAAGCCATGGGGAGCCCGTGGCCGGGCACCCCGCCTTCAAGCACCCACAGCACCTCCTCTGCTTTTCCGCAGATCGGCGCCTCTCTCTTTGCCAGCAGCGAAGGCTCGGGGCTCTTCATCGGGCTGGCTGGGACCGGTGCTGCCGGGGGAATTGCTGTCACCGGCTTCGAGTGGAATGTAAGAAACATGTCGCATTATTAAGAAAATGAGTTTCTGGAGCTGTGTAGCAGCAGATGGCCCATTTCACAGCAGCTTCATCTCAAAACATCTCAACAGGCTTGGGAGGAGTCGTGCAGGGGGTAATTAACACAACCCTGCTAAGTCAGCTTCTCCGGCTGATCTCTGGTGCACGTACAGGGAGTTTGGAGTCAACTCAAGCCCGCATGCTCAGGGAAAAGGACATTTCAGTGCGGGGCTTTCCAGTCCAGCTGAATAGGTCACCCATTTTCCGTTTCCCCACCCGTTGCTTCCAAAGACTTTGGGTTCTGTAGCAAAAATAGGGATTTGGCATGCTTGGTGCTCAAGGAGTTAGTGGGAAATGTCTGGTCAGGAGCTGAAGGGCTGAGGGGAGTGAGCTCCTGCTGGCAGGGGTGCCAGCGGGTTCCCCACCATGTCCTTGTGCCCCTGCACCTGCCATCTGAAGCCATTTGGGGGTGTAAATGTGCACTTAACGGTGAGCCAGGGCCGGGTCAGGAGTGGTGGATGGGGTCTAGTATTGCAGATGATGTGGAACTGCAGCAGGATCAGCGTTTTTTCCCATCTGTGCCATGTTCTTCCTTCCCAAAAGGCGACCTATGCTCTTCTGGCGCTGGCCTGGGTGTTTGTGCCGGTCTACGTCTCATCTGGGGTACGTGGAGCTGCCCTGAGCCTGCTGTGGGGAGCATGGCCCTGGCCAGGTCCCCTGCTCCCAGGAGGGCTGTCACCGCTGTCCTTTGAGACTCCTAAGCCCTGCTCTGGGAATACAGCTGTCCCCTTGCCTTCCCTGGGACCATCCCTGGAGGAGGGGGCCTGGACAGGGCAGTGATCGCTCTCTTTCGCTCCGGCAGATTGTCACGATGCCCGAGTATCTCCAGCGAAGGTTTGGAGGGGAGAGGATCCGGATGTACCTCTCCGGCCTGTCGCTCCTGCTCTCCATCTTCACCAAAATCTCTGTGAGTAGCTCCCGCTCAACTCTGTGACAGATCCGTGACTGACTTTTGGCAAGTTATTTTGGGTTATTTTGGGGCTTAAACCTCATGTAGCCAAGTCAGGGGAGAGTAGCTGCTGCATGATGCTCCAGGAGAGAGCAGGACAGGAGGTGGGAATTTGTGGGCAGATGCCATCTGCAAGCACCCCATGCATTCATAAGTGGATCCAGCAGCGATGTTCATGCCTGGGTGGCCCTGACGGATGTGTGGCTGGGTGTCAGGATTCCCAAACTCACAGTGCACTTGCCTTGCAGCAGAGGTTGAGGATGAAATGTGCTCGGAGACTGGGTTGCATCATCTGGGTTTTTGCTCCATGCTACGGCAGTGATGCTTTCCAGCACCCCCGAGGGACCCAGCAGAGCTGGGGACTGAATTGGGAATAGATTTGTTGCTTTAGGGCACGTGGGTTTTCTGAGGAAAAGAAGTATTGCTGCACCTATAAGACGCCCAAGCCTGTACAGAAAGTGCCTGATTTTTAGGGACTTTTCCACAGGGATGTTTTCCCCCCATTTTGGCCTCATTCACAGTTCCCTGTGTGCAGCCCCTGCTCCCTGCTTAGTAACCATGGGAAGAGTTTATCCGAGGTAAAACAGCTAAAAAGCCTGTGACACCAGGCCTAGGGCAAGCAGGAGAAAGCCGGGCACAGACAGCCCTGCGGGGCTGGAGACAGCGAGACTGAGATCAAGAGCAAACAGCTCGGAAATGATCTGGAGGAGAAAACACGCCAGAGGGAGCAATCCTGCGCTGCTGCCTCTGATGGAGCAGCCGGATCTGACCCGGGGTCTGCTGGAGCTTCTGCGTTTCGGCGGCTAAAAGAAATAATGCTTCTGCAGGTGACTGGCTGCTACAAACGTGCCGTTGCATGTGGCTGGCTGCGAGAAGCGGGTGTCTGCAGGGCAGGAGGGCCGGTGCCAGAGCGTTTCCCCACGGCGAGGCGCTCAGCGCCTGCCTCTGCCGCTCGCCAGCTCCGTGCTTCACGAACACCAGCTTGGCTGGATGCAGCGTCGCTCCCTGCGTGGCGTTTCTGCCTCCTCCCTGGCGGCTTTGCAGCCACGGGCCCTGGGCTGAGCTGTGGGGGGATCCTTCTGGGTCTCCCTCCGAGGGACGCGGAGGATGGAGCAGCCTCAAACAGGGCTCGCTGCGCGCGTCCATCAGCGCTTAATGCAAAGGGAGAGGCTGCATCCGCCTCGGACAGGCCCCAGTGCTGCGTGATGTGGCGTCCCCGGGTCCAGGAGACCCTGTCTCCTTCCCATGAGCTTGACCTTGGGCAAGGCACTATGCTTTGGGTTTGAAGGGCAGGTTGCAGGGGGGGTGGCAGCCCTTCGTGTGTTCTTGCTGACGCAGGGCTTTCAGCGTGGCAGGGGTGGTGCTGGTGACTCCGTCGGTACAGCTGCCATCTGTATTTCCCCTGGCAAAACCACGTCCCGTCATGCTGGAGGGCATTGTTCCCATAAAACTGATATTCTTTATTCCCTTATCATTTATGGCGTTGAAAGTCCTATAGCATTTCTCCTGAAATCAGCCTGGCGGCTCTTGGAGCACCAGTTTGGTTTGCAAGTTTGGGCAGTAACGCTTTAATTATTCCCCAGTTGTCCTAATGTCCAGTAAACTGTCGTCTCTCACTCCCCTCCTGTGTGCTGCTCAGGAGACCTCTCTCCCTTGCTCCTGACAAAGAGCCAGGAGGAGCTCGAGGGAGATGCTGGAGCATCCGTGTCTGTGGTGTCGGACGCTGGGATCTGTGTGAATCCCTGCTGGTGTTTAAAAGGAAAGGTTGGAAGCTGGGATAAGATTTCTGGTGGGGTAGTTTGTTCTTGCTGGTCTGAATTTGAAGAAAGAAGTCACCGGTAGTTTGAGGGCTGGTTGTCTTTGAGTCTCTTTCCAGACTATCGCAGACGTCCCCTCTTCTCTTACAAAATGGTGCCCTACCATGCCATGGGGATGTCCTTGGTTGGTCCCTTTGTTTTCCAGTCTCTCTGTGGCTTTGCCCAGAAGGGACAGTCATCCTACAAGTTCATTCTTAGCTCGGGAGACTGTTGTGGTGCCACCCCTTGCCTAACACCAGATGAACTTGTAGATGACCTCTGCGCAGTGCCTGCACCGATGGGAACCTCTGCGGTTCTCCTAGCCCTTCTCAGCACAACCTTGTGTTTGGAGCCTGGTGGACGCTCCCAAATGCCTCTTCCTGTGCCTTTTCTAAGCCAGTGCTATCGTTTCTTTGGTCTGCTGAGTTTTCGCTGATCTCTGAGTCACACAGGATGCAACAGAAGAGGAATCAGCCCAATAAGGGGATTATCTTGGCATCTGGCTCCATTCATGGTAAATCTTACAAACAATGGTTGTTTCCAGCAGTGGGTTGGAATGAATGTCTGTGGACATGCGGGGCGTTGCCAAACTGGCCCAATGTCCCGTCCCCAGTGGTGACTGCAGCTGGGAGCGTGGGAGGAGAGTGTAAAACTCGGAGCAATTAGGCAGTGCTGTCTCCTGTCATGGGTTTCCTTTGGTCCACACTGGGGGCTGCCTCAAAGCCCGGGATTAGGTGGGCTTTTCGTGCCTCCTCTCCCTGCAGACATTGTGTTTGTGGATGGATCTCCACTCCACGTTCTCCCAAGCTGAGACACAGTATCACTGCTGCTCCCGTGGCCCTTCTTTTAGGGTGGAGGGGGGCAAGAGTCCCCTGGAATTTACCCTTTGGTGGACCCCAACCCTCCACATTTCATGGCAGGGTGCAGCCGGGCAGCCCAGAGTCCTGCTTGAGAGATGGTGTCCCCTCTGGCTCGGAACACGTGAGGAGTTGCACAGGCGTCCTAGCCTTGGCGAAGAGCCCCTGGAGACTCCTCTGTACCCTGGCTAACTTGTTCTCTGAAGCTTTGGCTTCACCGGTTGTTAAATCCAAGCTGTCTCTAAAGCCAGCTTTCATAGGGGAGTCATTAACAACGTTGGGTAAGAACGAGTTTCCAAGTGAGGTCACCGGTGAAGGCAGGGATCTCGCTGGATTATGAGGCCTGACTTCAAAGGCTTCTGCTCTCCTTTTACAGTTGAAAGGGCTTGTTTCATGAATAGGTCATGCCTGGTTTTAATTAGCTTGTTTTTGTATTTGGGATGTCTTATTAACAACTCAGTCACATGCGCTTTTATTTTTTCCCACCTTAGCAGAATCACCAGGAAGGGAGGTGAAGATACCTCTGCTTCCTCATAGCAAAGGCTTAGACTCATTTGCAGACGACTGCAAAAATGATTAAGCATTGAGAAAGCCAGGAGAAGCAGTTATGAAATGTTTTGTCCAGGCCTGAGTGTTTACAGCTGGGCTCTGGAGAAGGGTTTCTGGAGAAGCAGGCAGTCACAGGGGGGCATGACTTTCTGGCAGGTGCTGAGATGACGACTGATGGATCCCTCCAAAGGACACGGGGAGCTCCAGAAGACACCAGGGATGCGTGGCTGGCACTGTGCTGGGGAGGCTCAAAATATTTTGGGTTCCCACTTCAGGTTGCGTTGGGAGGAGATGGGTGAGGGCCTTTGGGGCTTTTTTGCCTTGTAGTTCAAGCTTGCACTGCATGAATGGTTTAGTTGTTCTCTTGTAGGGCTGCTTGGTGGTCTCTGTGGTATTAAGCTGTGGTTGGATCACATTTGTGGGGAAAAGGCATCTAATGAAGAGGAGCCACTGGTGGAGGTTTCGGCACGGTTGCCCATGAGTTGGTTCCTCTTTAGCAGGACATTCCAGGGCTGAATTGCCTCTTGCTGCTGGCAAGGACTCTCCCGGAGACATGGCCAAGCCCAAGTGCAGCTGAGGACACATCGTACCTCCCTTGGGAATGCTAGGCATGACTGTGGTGTAAAGCCTGGTCCAGATGGTCATGGAACAGTCCCTGAATTAGGATCCTCAAGATCATTGTGTAAGTGCTCTTCTGGTCTGTTTGATTTGTGATTTAATCGTTATGCCTAATGATGTGGACTCGTCTGCTAGGGAAGGGGCTTTCATGTTGCCCTGAAGCTGGGTGTGTGCCCACCTACTGGGTTTCGTGGCTAATGGAGCCCTGCTAGGTGGCACATGCCTTGGTTCTTCCACCGTGTGATTCTGCGTGGTCCCTCTCCATCACACAATGACAGTCCTCAGCTCCCGCCCGGTGAGCTTGCTGGAACAGCGCTGGGAGGAGGAAGGGCAGAGCTGGGGGAAGGAGATGCAATATGGGAAATAACACCAGTCCTCTATGTTACTAATCCCAAACAACTGCTCCCGCATGACCGGGCAAGACAGCCCTGCTGTTTGGGGGATGGTTTCTGGCAGGTGTGTCAAATCGGAGCTGATGTGTCGGCTGTGGGAAGCTGTCACAGCTCCAGGCAAGGGCGTGGAGTCCGCTCATCTTGCCTCTTCCTGCCTCTTCTGGCCCTGTTTCCCTCTCCAGACAAGGGTTTTGTGAAGATCCCCCAGCCGAGCTCTGGGGATGTCTGGATCTCAGCTGCGGATGGAGACGTAGTGGTGGCATGGGCAATGGCTGCTGCGTCTAGTCCTTTCCTCCTGCAGCATCGCTGCTTTTGTTGGAGGAGGTGTCCAAGCTCCCTCTGAGCCTCTGCTTTACATTTCATTCCCATGAGACCATGACCAGACCTCCCTGTGTGGGTCCATCCCTCCCACAGGTGGGAAACAGTGGCCACTTTTGGGGTGTCAGTCATCCCGAGGGAGTTTGGCAGCTGGGAGAGCTACAGGCCTGTGCATGCTTCTCTGAGCAGAGACATGCTCTTGGCATCCATGTGGGACGTGATGTGGGCACAGGAGATGCTGGGGCTGGTGGAGGCAGCATGTTGGATGTGGAGTTGGTCTGTCCTTCTGTGGCCAAGCAGAAACCTCAAGCCTCTTCCAGGGGCTTTGCAAGGGGGGCTGCAAAAGTCAGGGGACGTGTTGGAGGATGCATTTGTGCTGGTCCATGCTAGGGTGTAGGAGCCCTGGGCTGCTGCTTCTTGCCTGGGGCCAGAAGCGACGTCTGCCACTTGCCCAAGCCTTGGTTTCCCCATCCGTGCAAAACCAGGAGGAGATACTTTCCCAGAGATGCTCAACAAAGAAGTGGCTTGGCACTGGGGCAAGGCTCAGGAATGGCAGTCCTGGGGGTCTTGCGCTCTGTGCTGGGGCTGCCCGCGTGTGCTCCTCACTGTGGAGTGGCTGTTGAGGTTGAAACGCTGCTGTGGCCCCCAGGCAACAGGGCAACACCTAGTTCTGCCCCACCAGCACCCACCTGAGCATCAGTAACGGGCTTGAACGACATGGCACAGAGCTGCCCCATCCATCACTAAAGGCATTGCAGGTACCAGCAAGCACCTTGAAAAGTCCCTGCATCTGGGAGGAGATCCCCTCCTGCCCCCAGCTGCATTTTTAGGCTCCCTGCCACCCTCCGGACCGGTCTGACGGCCTGGACCGTTGAGCTGCATCTGGCGAGGGGGGAGCTGGTCCTTGGCAGCCTCCTTGCTGGCACCATGGGTGCCAGGAGGGTGAATCTTGCCAAGCAGAAAGTGAAATACCAGCTACAGCCGCCCCCATGCATCGGCCCCGCAGGGGACAGTGGGGTGCAGAAACAGCACAGATGTGCTGGGCTGGAGGGGTGGCTTGGGCTGCCTCCAAGGAGCACCCAAGGGTGCTGGTGTTTTGGTGGAGCGTGGCCCCTTGGTTGGTACGAGGTGCCTCATTTCTAGGCTCTGGAGAAAGCATGGTGAGATGCCACCTGGAGTGCAGGACATTGACATTAGTGGAGGGAACTGGAGGTACTTGGGGCAGCAAGGAGGTAGCTCAGGTCAAGGTCTGACCCTGTAAAGGGCTGATGATCTCTAGCGCCTTGCTTTGCTCTCAAAGGCTTGGCAGCACTAATGCTCTGAGGCACCCCATTTCTGACCCGTCTGTCCCGCTGTCTGCATCCAGCTGAGTCCAGCTGCAAATGACTGCTGGAGCTGCTTGCTCCACTCTTTGGGGGTTGAGGGAAGGTGGCCTGTGACACCCATCTGCAGCGGTGACACGGCCACCCATGTGGGACCCTGGGCTTCAGTGCTGGCTTTGGGAGGTGTCCTCCTGGCACGTGCAGTGCAACGTCCTTGCTGTACCCATGGTGTCGACCCTTTCCCTGCTGTGCCCCTCTTGCAACAGCCCTTGGGTGCTGCCTAGCCAAGTGGATATGGCCTTTCCCAGCCCTGTGTTTGTTCTTCCACGCACAGACGGACCTGTACTCGGGGGCCCTCTTCGTGCAAGTCTGCCTGGGCTGGGACCTTTACCTCTCCACCGTCCTGATGCTGGTGGTCACGGGGCTCTACACCATTGCGGGTAGGTTGCTCGGCGTCTGCTGGCCTCGGTCTTTCTACTTTCATCGAACCACACCACTTACACCTCTGCTTTTATTTTTGGGTTTGGTTTGTTGGTTGGTTGGGTTTTTTTCTCCTGGAAGGTCTTCGGGGATTTATACTAATGGGGTTCTTATTCCCTGCCCTAGCCAGCCAGTATCTAAGCATCCTTCTTGAGCGTCAGCTCAGGCAATGACTTAATGCGTGAGCTTTCCTTTGTCATTACGGCTTTTCATTTGTAATAACTCCTCCTCCATCACGTAGTTAAATGCTTTCTTGTGCGTGTACCTATTTGTAACAGCAATAATCAGGGCTCCTCCTATTACAGGACTATTACTATGGAATCTACAATCTGAGAGTCCTTTACCCAACTCATTTCCCTCCCACTTGCCCTGCCAGCGATGCAACTTGCTGCCTGCTGTCTGCAAAGCTTTTGGGAATGTTTCTTGCCCATGCTTCCCCGTCATGGGACCAGCTATTGACCCAGTAGGGTCAGTCCGTACAGTTCTTTTGTGATCCGAGGTGATGATGGTTTGGAGCTGGAGTTGGAAATTGTGGGTTCCTGGCTTGCAGTCCTACTCTCGGACCGCACGGCCATGTGTCCCTGCCAGCCCTTTTGGTTATTATTTTGGCTGGGACGTTCCCTCCCCTAGTAGCACCGGTGGAATAAATTCTCCCTTGCTATCTTGTCCCAGCCATCAAAAAGGGAAGCAGTTTAAGTATATCAGAAACATGGTGAATTTTGCAAGACTTTGGTTTTAAGCAAAACCCATCTCGGGTTTTTTCCTGCCCACAAGGCTTGTTGTGAAGTAAGGCATTTCGGTGTGAGCTCAAGCAGAGGGTGTGATCACTGCGTCACCCTCATCCTGAGAACACCCCTCCATATCCCAAGGAGGGTGTAGCCCTGAATTCCTGGGATGTGAGTCGGTGACTGGGGTTGAAACCGGTTCAATTTTTGACCCATTTTCTCTAGCTCCGCTACTTTTTAATGCTTTTGGTCATGTGCTGAGTAATTGCTTTCTGGCTAGGTAAGCAGGTCCTGGCTTTGCAACAGGTCCGGATGGAAACAACAGCTTGGGATGGAAAGGGAGAAATGCTGCTGGCTGGGTGGCCAAGGGGGACCCTGCTAAGTGTCAGGTGCTGGAAAAAAACAAACTGTAGGGCTGGGAGGAGAGCTGAGGGGTGTGTGAAGGGGGAGGACTGGTATGGTGTTAGGGGAAGGTGGGATGAATGATGAGATCAGTGTCCTGAATGTGGACTGCTTGCTGGAGCATCCAAAGAACCGGGGCTGGGGTTGGCTGGCATCCTCCCGACTGCGTGGGGATGTGGGGCTGCATCCCTCCCCTCCTGCCATCCCTCTGCTCCCCTTCCCTGCTCCGGGTGGGATGGCAGCCCCCCGCGGCCGTCGGCTGCTCCCCCCACCCCATCTGCAGGGGATGCGCCATGGAGCTCTTCCCCCTTCACACTTCCACCGCAGTCCCCCATCACCACCGTTTCGGCAGGACCAGGTCGGTGACAGGCATGTCCCCGCGAGCGCGGGCAGCTTTATTGGGACTTCACGACCGAGCCCGAAGCCGGCAGCGCTCCCGACACTGTGCCTTGCTCTCGTGCAGGAGGACTGGCGGCTGTCATCTACACCGATGCGTTGCAGACCCTTATCATGGTCCTCGGAGCCATCGTGCTGGCGGTGAAAGGTAAGAGCTGGGACGGCACGGATCCCTCTTCCATGGGGACCTTCTCTCCTCACTCGTGTGGTCTTGGAAATAAATAAAAAGACTCAGTCTGAGCAGTTTGGTGGCCAAGATGCCCAGCAGGACTTTGGCCCATAGCAATTGCCTAAAGAAAGTCTGTGGTCCCCCCGTGTCCCCTCTGCCACTGTGCTTTCCCTGCGTGCCATTCCTCTGGGTGGAGATGCCATGAAGCATCCCCCTGCTCCTCCACGTGGGGCTGTCCCCAGCACCGGTGACCTTCCCGAGGCCATCACTGCTCTGCGCGTTTGCCTCTAGTCCACGTGCTCTGAAAGACTGATCGAGCGTTTGACAGCAAAGCAGCATTGCCTGTTTTGCTCCAGAACACTTGCAGCGGCGTTGCGGTGGGGTCTTCAGACGGGATCCCGCCGCACGGGGACGTGCACGGCAGAAAGCGGTGCCGGGATGAGGCACCGCTGCAGCGGATTGCTCGGGGATGCAGAGCGCGGTGCCGTGCCTTCCTCCTGGCTGGAGTGAGCGTGGTTCATCACCAGCCCTTTCTGAACACTCGGCACTGTTGTGTCTCTGTACGTTTAGCCGCAGAGCACCCTTGGGAGGCTGGGAGCCTTCATCAGCCTTGTTCTGCCATCAGGGCTCTTGGCCCCGAGGAGCAGAAGGCAAAAAGTCAGGTCCCAGTTTCAAAAGGCAGGCATTTAACTACAGAGGACGATTTCCAGAGGCACTCCTGAGGTGATTTCCACCATCTCCTGGAGAAGTCTGTTTAGGCAGGCGGGGGGAAAAGGCTTTGACCCAGTGCTGCACAGGAGCTCTGCTGCGGGGGTGGGAGCAGCTCCAGACCTGCAGCCGGCCCGGTCCTGCGGCTGCTCCCCTGTGCAAAAGCAGAGCTTGCTCCTGGGCGAGCCCTGTAAGCAGCAAGATATATTTACAAAAACCAAATGAAAGGACAGATACTTCCTGGAGAAGTGACAATAATCCTAAGTACCCCAGCAGAAGCAAGGAGCTGCGCCGGGCAGAGGAGGACGTTGCCTGTCCAAGCAGATCCGAGCGGTGGCCGCAGCCGTTGCGTTAGACGAGGTGCTCGGACATTGCTGATCATTGTCGGAAGCTGTAGCTGACCACGGGGCTCTGAGGCTTCTGTCTGGTAAGCTTGGCTGGGTGCAGCAGCGCAGAGCCAGAGAAGGAGAGCAGGTAGGCAAGGCCTGGAAAATCCCCTCCGGCAACTGCAGAGCCCAGCTTTTTTTGGCTTTGCCAACATGCGAGCGTGGCATGGTGATCCAGGGGAGCTAAAAGACAAGCTGCTGATTGCAGTTTTTTTTTCCTTGGGTCTCGGGAGACCTCAGGACCTGGAGGTTGGTGTGCCTCAGGGGTGCTCAGTTTCCTCCAGCTCTTGTCAAGCTCATCTAATAAAGGACACTCTCCATGTTTTACCTTGTTCGTATCTTCAGACCGTGACAGCTGCAGCAGCCATGCTAATGCTCATCTGCTAAGCTGCGACCACTCCAGGTCCGCTCTGCCCAGACCATCGCCTCCCCTGCTGCTGCTGAAGGGATGAAAACATGTATTGCTTGGCTCCGAGGTTCCCTTTCCCCAGGGAGAGCAGGAGGGTTGTGCAAATCCTCTCGGGTGCGAAGCTGGACGGAGCAGTCTTGAGTTGGACAAGCGGGTGCAGACCAAGGGGTTGTAGACAAATCGCTTTGCTTGAGAGAGAGCTCGGTGGCTGTTGTAGCAGGTGGTGATGCCGGCGGTGGCTCTGCTCAGCTCCAGCATCGTGGATGAGAGAGACCGTGCCATCCTGCACTCCACTTGGCATTCACTGTGAGGATCTTAATCCAGGCGGAGCCTGCGGGCTGCGGCCCGGCATCTGCAGGCTGAGCTCCCGCCGCCCTGAGGTTTTTGCCTCTCTCTTCCATCTCGGCAAGCGTAGGTGTCGTGACTTGCCGGCAAACACCTTTGGGAAGGGAGCAGGCCCACGCCCCCGGGCGCAAATCTCTGCTTTCAGTGCTCACCCTCTGCCTCTGGAGAGCCTTTGTTGGTGCCCAACGCCCATGCAAAGCTTGGGAGTAGCCGGTGCCTGGATAAACCACATGCTGGAGGGGGGCCAGGGCTGCTTGCACAAGAGCAGGAGGAGTTTACAAATGCTGAATCCCCGTGAAATATGGGGGGCTGGTTTGCAGAGGGGGGGTATGGTGGATGATGCCCTTTTGCAAAGTCCCCAAAAGCCTCAGGTCAGGGGGATGCCCTGGGATGGGGACAGAGCTGCAGGTTAGTAATGGAAACGGCAGGGCTCCGGGGAAAGGGCTGTCCTTGGGCAGGAGGGGACAACAGAGCAGGATGGGTGTCTCAGAAACTGGGATTAGCTCAAGCTGGCACTTGATGGTGATCCCAGTGTCCAGCACCCAATGCCTGAGGGACTTGCTCTCAGTCTAAAGACAGCAGCGCTCCTGGGCATGGTCCTGCAGGAGGGCAGCTTCTCAGGAGCACATTCCCACCCGGCACTGCCGCATTGGAGGGGACCGAGCTGAGGATCTGGACCGCAGCCCATGGGCAGGGGCGGAAGGGATGCAGGATGCGACAGCTGGAGCCGACGCAAGGAAATCCACTGAGGGAAGCTCGTGGGTCTTGCTTTAAGTCTCCCCTCCACGAGACCTGTGGAGGCCCCAGAGCCTCCTCTCTTCTCCTGAGCATCAGCAGCTGCTGTGGATATGGGGGTGCCAACGCACCTCCCTGCTTACCTCCTCCATGGCTGCTGCGTGGGTGGCCGTGGCACGTAGGGGGAGCGGGATGGCTGCCTCCCATCCCTCCCTCCTCTGAAAAGCGATGCCTCTGGCTCCAAAATTCTCCTGCTGGAGGTACTGGAGGAGCTACAAGGAGCGTTCAGCCTGTGCCCCCCAGGAGCGGGGAGGCGGTGGGGGGCCAGGGCAGAGCCCGGGGCTGGTTGGCAGCTGCTGGCGAGGGCTGGTGGCTGTGGTGCAGGCGGGAGGAGCACCAAGGCAGCTGCCAAGGGCTCGGAGGCTCGCTTGCTCGGGCTTGTTCATGGCATGTACTCCTCAGCGGGGCTCAGGCTAAGGCCTGGCCTTGGATCCCATTTCCTAGGAAAATTGCAGTGAAAGGGGTCTTNTTGCTCGGAAAATTGGAGTGAAAGGGGGTTTTTTTTTTTTTTTTTTTTTTTTCTCCTTTCCTCCCCTTCCCTCTCCCCTACTGGTTGCTGGAGGTTTGGTGATGGAGCCATGTGGAGGGTGCTTGGGAAATGCTCAGATAGAAAACATTTGGCTGGACACTTGCGCCAAGGCACCTTGAGCTGTGTGTATATATATATATATATCTCGAGTCAAAGGCTACCTAATCTTGCATTTTAATAGTCCTAGGCGAGTTTCCCCTGCTCTGGAACCAGGGAGCTTTAATAAACAAGTTGCTTTTACAGTACAAGGTCAAAAGAGGTGGGTCCCTCGAGGATCCTTTGTCCCAGGACACGGGTCACCCTCCGAAGGGAAGGTAGACTGTAATGGGACCTGCTGTGCAAAATATTAATAGAAGAGTCTCTTAAATAACTAGAAGAAAACAATCACGAATGAGCCCTCCCTCTCTGGGCAGCACTTCCGAGTTGGCGAGCCTTTTGCCAGCTGATCTCACAGGCCACTGGGTTTTGCTCCACTCTAACCAGCCTCCCCCAATGATGCTTTCCAGCTTTTAATGAGATCGGAGGTTACCCCAACCTGGAAGAGGCCTATTTAAAAGCCGTGCCATCCAAGATTGTTCCCAACACCACCTGCCACCTGCCCAGAGCGGATGCAATGCACCTCTTCCGAGACCCAGTCTCCGGAGATCTGCCCTGGACCGGGATGACTTTCGGGCTGTCTATCATGGCCACGTGGTACTGGTGCACCGACCAGGTAAATGTAAACAAGATTCCCCTGCCCCATGTAACACGGCGTTGCCTGGGGTCCAGGCACGCTTTACTACCGCTCTTGCCCTGGAAGTCCACCTCCATCAGTGCCTAGTGGTCCTTCTGGCCGGCGGTCTCGGGGGGCTTCTTTTTGGAGTCAATAGAAGCACCTGGGGCTCCCGCAACCCTGTTCTTGAGGTGCTTGGACTGGGACAGTTTGGAGAGCGGGATGCCGAAGGGTGTCCTCATCTCCTCGGTTGTCTTCTGGCTTTCTGGCAGGGAGGTTAAGCGTTTGCTTGATGCTCTGGGGTTGTTTGGTGAGAGGTGGCCAGGCTGCGTGGGCTTGCTGGGGCTGAAGGCTTTGCTCTGCCAGTAGGGCTGGCTGCCTGCAATGGTCTTTTTGGGCTCGGCTCCATCGCCTCTGTATTTGGTGGCCCCGGGGGGTTTCTCGTGTGTTGGGGAGCAGGAGACCTCCTTGCCTTGTTCTCTGCCTGCAGGGTTCCTGGGTCGGTAGTGGTAGATGTGCATCCCCTGTTTGTTAAAGAGCAGAGAAAGAGATGAGCTGCTGCTGTTGTAAGGATACTGTTCCCCTGCAAGGACACCCCTTCACACCTCTGTGGTGCAGACTTGGTCCTCATGGACATATCCCTCTGCTACTTGGTGTACTCCCTTGCCCAAATTCTTCTGGGACCAGTGGCAGCTCAAAACTGCCTCAAGTCTTAACCATTGCTACTCTTCTAATTTCTTGCTCTGGCAACACACTGCCCTGCACATCACAGCATCTCAGCAGCCACTTCCCGAGCAGCCCCGGCAGCACGGAGGCTGTCCTGAGCCAAGTCACTGAGGCCTGGAGATCCAGGACCAAGGATGCCAGTGGCATCTCAATGCCTTCTCTCCAGCTGCAACCTGAACACCCATCTTAATCATCTAAGTGCTCCTTTCAGGCCCAAAGATCATTCAGTCATCCAGACCCGACCTGGCTACCAAGATTAGATGAAAGGATGGAGGGTTGGGAGAGGAGGTGGGATCAGGAGGCAACAGTGAGCTGCAACACCGCTGTGGGGGTGACTGATTAGCTGGGTTGAGAGACACACTTGGATTCGGTCTGAGCACCATTAATCTTAATTCCAGACTGTGTAAGGCCTTAACACATGGCTGTGGTCACCAGATCCTTATCTTCCTCTTTGGGTGTGTCTGCACCACAATCTGGAGGTGTGATTGCACCCCGTGCAGACATACCGGGGCGAGATTGGATCTAGCGAGTGCAGGTGCTGATGGCAGGACGAGCTGGGGCCGGGAGGCTGCCGAGCCGGCTGCACCGACCTGCCCTGCCTCTGCCGCGACCCCCGCCGTGCCGCCAGCACTGCCTCTCTGCCGTGCTGTTGTCATCGTCTTGGTGTTCAGTCATTTAGTTTGGATATCTCAATGGCCTCTCTGGTCCTCAGGCAGACACCTCCTACTTTGACCAGGAGGGCCGCATTACAGCAGTTTAGCTTAGTTAAACCAATCTAGCATTACCTATATTGCTTAAAATCAGTGCTAAGGTCTGAGATGTCTTTGGGTTGGGAGGACTAAGGGTGATTTAGCTCCTCTCCGTTTGAGGTCATCGCGTGCCTGATGTGGTGCACACGGTGAGTGAACCAGGTGGTGGGTCCTGCGGCTCCTGACGTACTCTGGCTCTTGGGCAGATGTTAAACCACAGCTTCCCTGAGCATCCCAGCCCGGGAACTGGCACCTGGTCCCTCCTGCCTACCGTGGCATGAGCCAGTGCTCGGACTGGAGCAGCCGAATCCTGCTGGGTGCTGAGCACTTCTCTGTAAGCCCTTGGGGAGAGTCTGGGCTCTTTTAAAGTCAGCATTTCCTGCGGATGTTGCCTATTTAAGAGAAATTGCCTCAAAGCCCGAGGGCTGGCTGTAGCATGGATGGACATGGCTTGGCCAGAGCTTTGAGGTATGATGGTTTGAGCAGCGTGGGTGGTGGAGCTGTGGTAGGAGGAGGCTGGACTCGGTGTCCCTTTTATTGTGGGCACTCTTTGGGGAGGAGTTTGAATAGAAGGGGCAAGAGGGGAGAGGATGGTGGTGGGGAATGGTTGATATAGGCAGGACGCGCTGCTGTGGTTGCACTGGGCTTTTGTGGTGTTACGGCGTAACACCAACCCGTTGCTGGTCTGGAGAGAAACCTAGCCCGTGGGTTGGGTACACATCTACGTTGTGTTTGGGCCCGATGGCTCCTGCATTTGGGGACACTTGGGATGCAGTTTGGCAAGAAGGAGGCTGATGTGGGCTAGGGGGGGTTGGTGGCTGCTCAGCCATGCAGCCTGGCTCTCCCACAGGTCATCGTTCAGCGGTCGCTCTCTGCCAAGAGCCTGAGTCACGCCAAGGCCGGCTCCATCTTGGCCAGCTACCTGAAGATGCTGCCCTTGTTCGTTATCATCATGCCGGGGATGATCAGCAGGGTCCTGTACCCAGGTAAGGGCCCCGCCACACGGATGTGGAGCTGGCAGGATGGGTATTTTGCCTGGCACTAAACAATGAATGGGAGGGGGGGCTTGTCTGGAAACCTCTGCTCTGCACGGACCTGGGGTGTCTGCAGGAGGGAGAGGGACAGGAGAGGGCCTGAGTGTCCCTGGTGCTCTCCTTGTGCCTGGTGTGCATCAGCCAACGCTACTGTCCTCTATTAGCCGTGCAGCCGGGTGTGAACAGGGTTGCATGTATTTAGGCAAGGCGATGCTCCAGGGGTAACTTGGGTGCTGCGTTCTCAACGCAATGCAAAACGTGAGGTTTGCCCTGAGTGAGCCTCT
The DNA here is from genome assembly GCA_013400535.1 of Scopus umbretta. Taxonomy (NCBI): domain Eukaryota; kingdom Metazoa; phylum Chordata; class Aves; order Pelecaniformes; family Scopidae; genus Scopus; species Scopus umbretta. The sequence continues at coordinate 102,327 of VZTL01052071.1, read as the reverse complement.
GCCTGAATTTTGGGCTACGCTGGGCCAGCACTTAAAAATGTGGACCCAGAATAAAAATGTTTGGTGAGGGTTGATGGCGATTCCTGTTGGATTGGAGGTTTCTAGAGAGTTAAACCAGGATTACTTTGGTTTATTATTTTGACACATGGGAGAAACTATTCCCTGCACGTTTCCGTCAGCTGAGCGTTGGCTTTCCTAACCCTGATGGGGTGTTAATTATCTTCCTTTCATCAAAGGGCCAGAACAAGTTATTGCAGGAACACCGACATACCTGGCCACTCTGAGCAAGGTGGCACCCGGGACCTGGGTCACAGAGCGTCAAAGGGCTCGGTGCTCCTTGCCCTGCGTGGCTCTGCAGGGCACGAGGGGATATTTGATGTGCGAGGATTAAAATCTTGCTCTGAGCTCCGTGTTGCTGGCTGGGAAGGCAGAAGCGGGTGGACTCTGGGCTAGTAAATTTAATTCCCTGTGAATGCAGATTAGATGCTCAGCTGGGGTAGCGTCAGGTGGCTTCAGTGCTTTCAGCTGCTGATTTAGCCCTGGGGGTTTGAATGCCCCGAAAACAGTGAGTGGGGAGCCTTGAGAAACCAAAATGCTTGGTAGTGGTGCAAGAGGCCGCAACGCTTGGGTGGAAACAGGGGATTGACCCTGCGATCCCCCTGCCTGGATGGGGTGATGCTCCTGCTGCAGTGGGGATGCTGGCGTGCACCCTGTAGTCTTGCAGCAGGGTGCTGGCACGCACCCTGTGGGGTGACAAGGTCTGGCGTCACTCCTGGATCAGCCATGAAGCTGCTGACTGCAACGCTCGCCCACAGAGGTTGCTATCCCTGTTTCTCTGCTGTCTTGCTCTGCCTAATTATGTGTCCGAGTGCTTTTACTTTGATGCTAATCACCTTTGCAAGGAGGTAGAAAATAAGCCTGAGAAGGACACACCTGCACGCACAGTCTGTCCCTGGCTGGGCATGATGCCACTGCTGATGGGCTGTGGGATGGAGCCCAGTGCCACGGGATCATCTTTAATTCCCCAAAACCTCCCCTTTACCAGCCATTCCCATTGCACTCCCAGCCACCAAGAGCTGTGGCATGGCCACCACCTTCCCGACCAAGAGCACCTCTTGGGTGACTCCTACCGTCACTGCGTGTAGGGCGTTATTCTCCCATATGGGGACTCTGATCTCAGCATCGAGGACGCAACACCAAAGCTAGGGATGACACCACGCCTTGGCTGAGTTGGCTGGGTCACCTCCAGGTTTGCAACCTTTGTAGGGTGGAGAAACATAGGGAAGGCTATCGCAAAACGTCCTACCTGTGTGGCACTGCTGGGGTAGGAGCTGTTGCCATCCAGGATGGTGCGGGGCAGCACACACCTAATCTCCACAGCATTGCTCCTCCTCTTCGTGACATCCTCCACACGGACATGCTTCAGGGATGGGAGGCTCCCCAAGGGGCTGACGAAGGTGCCCCGGCTGATGTGAGGGTCACTGAGCTTCCTCTGCATGGGCAGGATCTCCCCGTTGTGGGTGACGTCCGAGTTGGTTCGCCGGAGTGGCCCATAGCGATCCCTCACCTCGAAATACTCATCTGAGATGGAGGAGGCATTGGAGCGGCGGTAGCTGTGGTCAGCAGAGCTGCTGGAGTAGCTCTCCTGGTCACTGAGAGTAATGTACTCCTCCTCCTCCTCCTCCTCCTCTTCTCCCAGCCCATTGTGGGCACAAGGAGGCCCTCTGTCCTGTGGCCCCGCCGCCGGCCGGTCTGGCTGGAGATGGCAGGTCTCCCTTGAAACTCCATTGGGATTCTCCTCTGGTTCCTGCTTCGCACCCGCATGGTCAGCTGGTGGTTGTTGTGTGTCACCCTCTGGGGCAGCACCACTCTCACAAGGCGTAATGATTTTGGTCACTAGGACGCCAACGGGGATGGTCCTTGGCTTTGGAACCTGGGGTTTGATGTCCTCCAATGTGTCCTCCGGCAGCTTCAAGTGGTGGCCCAATGGTGAAGCGGCAAATGTTTCTACTTGCTTTGTTGTCCATCTGGTGCCTTCAATGGGGCTGGTAACAGGGGCTGCAGGAGCTTCCATGGCAGTCTGTGGGGCCTGTCTTTGGCAGGGGGACACCAGAGGTGGCTCTTGGTCTGAGTTTTTCTTGGTCTCCATCTCCCTGTTCTTCAGCATCTGCCGGTGCTGGGCACTGGCCTGGGAGACGTCGCAGACTTTGATGCGGTTCATCTGCGAGAGCTTCACATTCTTTATCTTGGGGTCAATAATGTTGATGTAACCCAAGACTTCGCTTCCAGGCTCGGGGTCAGGCTCGACCCAGGTGGGCAGATAGTCAAACATGTTGGCTTTCTCCAGATTCAGGAGGCCGGGATGGATGAGGAGGGAGAGGTCTGCCACATCACCATGCCTATCACCTGCCGGGCCCTCGGGCAGGGCTTTGCCTTTGTTGTCTGTCTTCTGGTTTTTGTCCTGGTTCTCGGATGAAGTCTTGCTGATCTGGTCAGCACTCTTGGCCTTCACCAGGGCGTATTTAGGGTTTATCAGCTTCTTCACCACGGCGTTGGCGGGGGTCACCGGAACAACAGAGGGCAGGGTTAAGGGCTCAGGTTCGGGTTCTTCGCCCATGGAGATGGACTTGAGGCTCACCCCCTTGGACATGAGGTAGAGCTCCTGGAACTGCTTGTCGAATGCCTCCACTACTTGGCCTGAGAGGACCGTGATGACGTTTCGGTCTGTCCTGGCTGCAGACCAGGTGAAGCTGGAACAGAAACGCATTGGAAACTCTCTGAGTGCTCGCTGGTAAATAACAAGCCTCTTCCCAGCCCTGGCTTTCCCCGGGGGATTGATGGTGCTAGTAGAGACATGATCTTGCTGTAAACATTAATAATAATGAGATCGAAGAAAAAGCTCTCACCCCAAATTGGAACGAAGGGTTGAAGTTTTGAGCATACTGGAACTTGAAGTAAAATAAAAGGCATTTGCTGTGGGCCAGTTAGTTTTTCACTTTGGTGCTGGCCGCTTTTCCCTTCTCAGTTTGGGTTAGCTAAAAAAAGCGACTCCTAAATGGATGTATCTTTTGTTGTGGCCAGAAAGTAGGAAATGTTTCAGTTCCATGTTTATGAAACTTGTCTTCTAGAGCTGAAAAGTTTATTGAGACTGAGCTATTTCTGTCAAAGCAACTTTTCACTTGGACAAATTGGAATAGACTTTGGGCAGGAAATGTTTAATTGGAAAAGCTGAGGTCAGCGTGAGAGCTAGGACTGGCTGCAGTTTGGTGCTTTTGTCCTTCCTTGTGCTCATCACGTCCACAGGCAGAAGCACATGGTGTATCTCACCACCTCTGAGAAGGAGGGGTGTCCTAGTCCTGGCTGTGGGATGGTGAAGGCCCCTTGGGTCCCACTCTAAATCTCAGGCTGGCCTTGCAAAATCACCTCCCAGGGGGAGCGAGTCTGGGATGGGGTCCCTGGGCCAAGGCTGGGCAGGGATCAGAACTTGGAACGTGTCAATCCATGTCGGTCCTTTGACCAATGCCTCTATGGGGTGGGCAAGAGGAGATACCACTGATTACCTGTAGGATCCACACATGGCCCGGTCACCATCCACAAACATGAACTTCTGGGCCAAAGCCCCTTTGAACTTGGTGGCTGAGCGTGTGAAAAACTCTGTCCCCCCCGTGCTCCGGACTCGCAGGTTCTGCAAAGCAAAGGCAGAGGCGTGAACATGACCAGGAGCAGAGGGCTGGTCTTCAGAGCATCATTCACCCCCTCTCTGTTAATGCCCCTGCAGATGCTCCTTGGCCCCTCCAAGGAGTGGGAAGTGCTCATGGCCAGCTCAGAGGTGGCCACAGTGATAGGAAGATAAAATAACTTGCCCTGGGCCGTGCAGCAAACGATGGACTTTGCTTTATGAATTTCCTGCTTTGCCCATGTGTTGGGCAGTGTTGTCTACCTTTTATTGGAATAATCTCCCCAGGGAAGTGGTGGGTTCCCCAGTGTTGGACACTTTTAAGATTCAACCGGACAGGGTGCTGGGCCATGTTGTCTAGACCGTGTTTTTGCCAAGAAACGTTGGACCAGATGATCCTTGAGGCCCCTTCCAACCTGGTATTCTGTGATTCCTTTGAACTTGGCGGTGCCTGCGTCTGTAGGTGAGCCGTGTGTGATACTGCTGCCAAATGCTTTCCATCTCCTGCTATCTATGCAAATGCTACCATGGGAGAGGTGATTCTCCCAGCAGGAGATGTATAAAGATGCACAAAGAAGGGTTTTTAGGGGGAGGTGGTGACCCCAGGACAGCACATGTGGACCTGATGGGAGTGAGCTTGTCCTCCACCAGGTTACCCCCTTGCTGTGCTCCTAAATCTGAGCATCTAGCCCTGTTTTTAAGGGTGAGTGGGTGAAAAAAAACCAACAGTGGGGCAACATCTTTTCACCCTCAGGAAGTGAAACACGGGGACATGGGCCAAAAGGGCACATCCCACAGCGTGCCCCTGCGGAGGTGGCTGGGGAGCAGGGCGTCCCCCCAAACAGGGAGCCCGGGAACAGAGGAACAGCCCCGGCTCTGGGAAAATGGTTTTTATCTTCAGTCTGGCTCATGCTTCTGTGCTTTTTTCTGGAGGGCACCAGTACATTTTTGCAGCTGAGCAGATAGCATCTTTCACTGCAAATGGTCTCCCTTGGGTGGGGAGAAAATATTTTCTTATGAAAGCACCTGCATTCCTCCTGTTCCTGCTGGGATGTTGGTTAACGCTGTTGCTAAAGGCACCATGTTGTCACCAGGTCATGCCCTCCATGGTTGGTTTTTTTCTTTTTTCTTTTTTTTTAAAAAAGGAAAAAAAAGGCACCGAAAGTATTTGTCCTCCCCACCTCCAGCCTTCCTCATCTGCTTCCCTGGGGTCTCCTCTCTCCCTATGGACCATGATCCAGCCCGGGTGCGAGCTGCGCTGGTCCCCGCTGCCGTGCACGTGGCAGGAGGGACGGTGATTCAACGCTGGTTTTGGCGTGATGCAAGAGCAAAGCCCTTCCTGACTGGGTTTCCAGGGAAGTTTTACACACTGAGTGGAGAAATTTGAGGTTTTTCTTCGGTGCATTTGATTTTTTATTTTTTTTTTTTTTTTCCCCTAGTGTTCACCTCTTTGCCTGGTGCGGCTGGGCGGAAACTGTGTCTGCTGGCGGGCAGCACTGAGGGTGCTGGGGGGGTTGGCTGGCAAACCGGTTGGGGTGGCAATTCCTGTCCCTGTCCTGCGTTGTCCCTACACATGTGGCTGTCGAGAGAGCGGTAATGCCCGGGGTGCACGCCGACCGGCGGCTGGCTAACGCTCGCACTCAAGGCCGAGCCTCCTGCCCGTCGCCAGCCTGGGCGTCCCTGGCTCACGGCTCTCCCAGGGCGTTGGTCCCTCCTGCTCCGAGCTGAACTTTTGCACAAAAGCACAAAGTAGCCGTGGGTTTTTCTCAGGTAACACCCAGGGGAACAAAGCTCCCCAGAAGCAAGATGCCGGTTGCCTTTCCCTTCCTCCTCTCTCCTGGTATATCGCTGCTGTTAAGTAAGATCTGTTTATTTAATCTCTCCCAAGACGAGCGCGCGGCAAGCAAGCACCCGGCGCGATGGCCGGCTGCCGAGCCCGGGACGGGGTGAATCACTCCCCAAGCACTCCTTGTTGCTCAACGAAGCGACCACCTTGCCCAAGCCGGCTTGCTAATTGCAAAGTGCAGAAGGCACTGAGATAAAGACTTCTGTTTCGTTAGCATCTCCTGGCTTACGAAGCAGCTCCCAGACACTGCCCTAGTTTCCTCACAGCCTCCTGCCCTGCTGCATCCCATGCCAGCAAATTGGCTGTAATATGTGGCAAATCCCAACTTCTAGACATTTGCCGAGCTCTGCAGATGTTCTCCTGCTTTTCCAGTCCTGCCACCGGATTGCTAATGCATTAAAACACCGGCATGTGTCAGCTCTGGCTTTTCTGGTCTCGGAGCAGCAGCAGTCTGCAGGATACCAGACTCTCCAGGGAGTTTGGATGCAGGTAAAAGCTCAGCTGAGTCTGCTTTAATTGTTGTGAGCAGCAATTAAGCAGGGCCGGCAGGCTCGGCGGCTGGGGAAGGCACGAGGCTCAGCGGGCCGGTGCTTTCGGCTCCCCAGGGTGGGGGTCCCTGAGTCCCCGTCGCATCCCGGCCCCGCTCCAGCCTGGCGTGAGGGTGTCGTGGCTCCTACGTGTTTCTGCTCAGCTGGGGGCTCGCCCTCACCGTAAGCAAATTTGGCAAGCTTGCCCGGGCATGGGCCTTCCTGCCAGCTATTTGGCAGCCAGCGCAGCCGGCCTGACGTCAGGCGCAGAGACACCGCCTTTCTGCCAAGCAGCAGGCAAGGCTGAGCAACTTGCAGCCAGCGGGTGAAGTATGGCCAGGAGGGGGGGGGGGTCTGCAAGCCCCAGAGTGAAGCTGCTGGGCTGCTCCAGCATGTTCGCATCCGATGCTGGTGATGGGAGCGTCGCGCCCAGCGGAGAGCCCGGGACTGTCTCCTGTGGCTGGAGCAAGGATCCCTGCTCCTGCTGCTGCTCTTCAGGCTGATAGAACCCCCCGCCCTCTCCTCTGCCCCTTCATCTTCCTCCACCTTTGCACGAGCACCCTCACAAGGCGATTTTCTTTTCACCCCCTGCACGCATGGGGATGTACAAGGGGTTTGGGGCACTTTGGGCTGGCGACCAAGGCCCCACGCTGCCGGGCATCCCCTGTGCTGCTTTACCTTCCCTTGTTTCAAACCAGATTCGTGCACCAGAGCAACATCGTGTACAGCCACCAGCACCTCCGGGGCCGGCTGAACGTGGCTTGTGCAGGCAGATCTCTGCGGCTGGTGTGCTGCCAGCCGGCGCCGGCGTCACGGCTGCCTGGTGCGGGTGAGAGTGGTGAGGGCATCCTTGGCAGCTGCCGGGGCCGCAGGCAGCGTGGGTGCCTCCCTGCTCCACTCCCGGCCCCGTGCTGGGGCGGAGGCTCCAGCAAAGGGGAAAATCGAGTTTTTTAATTCCAGCCTCTGACTTGCAGGAAAGCCCGAAAGCCAGAGAACCGGACCGCGGTTGCTCCTGCCGGTCCTGCCCCTGGGGCAGGAGCAGGCATGGGGCTGGCGACAGCAGCGATCCGGCCCGAGCAGAGCATCCTTCCTCACGCACCATCCCTCTTGCTGGCTTGTTCGTCGGGAGGAGCTGAGCACGTAGGTTTGCCCTGGGCCTTGCGGTGCCCTGCTTGAGTCATAGCCCACGCTTGTGGGGCCGCAGCTCCCTGAACACCCCTCTGCCCCAAAGGCAGCTCTGGCTGGGTGCCAGCAGCCCCGCGGGCTTTCTGCATCCAGCTTTGCTGGGTGGAAATCCACGTCCCCATCTCTCATCTGTTCCCCTCCATCCTGCTGCTCCTGGATTTGGGCATCACCTTTGGCTTTGGCTGCAGGAAAAATGGACTAAACTCATCTAGCACTGCCCAAAGTTTGGGGGTTGCGATTCCCCCCCACGCCATGAGGGAGCAGGGCTGGTAGCTCTCGTTACCTCCCTGCATTGGAGGAGGTCCCCCGGCCCCGCGCCCTTCAGGCCATCCTTACCTTCAAGTGTCCAGCATGCATCTGGGCTCGCTCGCACATCTGAAGAAAGTGCTTCACGTTGGTCTCATCCAAAATGATATAGACTCCCACTTTCCTCTTGAAGCCCGCATCCAGGAGGTCCTTGAAGATGTCTACATCGGTGAACATGTCCATGACCACCGCGATGACCTGGAGAGGGGAGAAGAGAGATGAGTCTGGGTAGCATGGCCGGGTGACAACCCCAGGATGTAGCTGGTGCTTGGGCGAGAGCCGAAGCAACACGGTCTCTCTCTCAGAGGCTGGGATTAGGTGTGGGGGAGCCCAGGCTCCCCCCGCTCCAGCCAGCCCAAGGGCGGAAAGCAGAAGCCCTCAGTCCCGTTCCTCTGCTGTCGCTACAGGAGGTTTGGTCTCCAGTGGGGGCCTGTAGCATAAATACTTGTGAAAAAGTGATTTCTGAGGGTGAATCTAACTTTCTTGCCTTTAACAAACATCACAAATTTCAAAGTCCAGTTTCTGGCTGAGGAGTGTGGTGTCCCTTTGCTATCGGCACTGCCCGTGGCCCCAGCGCCAGGAGCACCAGAAGGGGAAGCGTGCGATGCAGTGATGTGTGTGTCTGTCCAAGGGCACGTTGCATGGGGTGGAGGCCCCCCGGGCTGTCTCTGGGGCCATGCTTGTGTTGGGAAGAAGAGTATTAAAAAAATAGCTGAAAGTTACTCTAAGCTTGCTAGAAACTATCTGGACACCCCTGAAGTGCATTCAGGAGCTGCGATGACTTTTAATTTCTTTTAAAAAACAGGCCTGGGTGTGAGCTGACGAGGTTGGTTGAAAGCAGCTGGGAGTTTGCAGCTCCCAGTGCCTGCGGCCGGCTGCTGTTCCAAGTCCAGGCTGCTGCTGGCAGCCGCGTGGTTGGGTTCAAAGTCACCTCTCCACCGTGAGGCCAGAGCAGAGCACCAGGGGCAGGCGGTGTTTCTGTCAGCAGCGCTGCTGACGTCTCTCTCGGTCTCGCCTGCTGGCCCTTGTGCAGCTGGGAGCCCTCCGGGTGCTCGGGGTGCTGGTTCTGCTGCGCACCTCCGCTGTGAGCATCCCTCCTGCCTCCCAGGCCGTGTGAAAGCGGAGCAGAGCCGGGACGATGGTGCCAGCATCCCATGTGGCAGCGTCACCGTTCTTTGAAAGCCGGAGCTGCCTTTGTACCCAGGGCATTTGCTGCCGTGGCGAGCCCCATGTGTGACAGGAAGATTTATCTGTGCCATGTCCAGCCGCGCTGGAATTTTGCTGGGATGGCTGCCTAAGCACTAAAGTTCACTCCACGCCCGTGGATTTTGCCTTTCTGGAGACGGCATCGCCCGTGACACAACGGTGAGCAGCAGTGGTGCAGCGTGAGACGTGTGCGGGCAAAGGGGCTGGAGGCAGCTGCCTGCAGCCCAGCAGAGCATCCCGGTGCGGTCCCCGGGGCAGCAGTAGGGCAGCGCAGCCCCGCAGCCACGGCTGCCTCCCCTCATCCCGCCCGGCATGGCAACAGCCACGCCGGAAAGCGGCTCGTCATCGGGGCACTCGCGTGTCATCATCCCGGGCTCGGAAACCCGTCGGCACCCCTATCTCTCAGCTGTCTTGGAAGGTGTCCTGGCTGGGAGGAGGTGGGTGATGGCTCCGAGTCCCTGCGCCTCTCGGTCTTTCCGGGAGGGCTCCGCTGGCCGCAGCACGTGGCCGAGCCGGGGAGGACACCAGTATGGGAGCGTGCACGCTGTGGGGTGACACAGAGAGACCCTGGGATGCTCCTCCCTTGGGAGGGAAGGGATCGGGATGGTGCCAGGCACTTGCACACTCAGGCATGTCCATTCCAGGGCTCTCAAAGCGCCAAGCTGCCTTTTAATTAATTTTGTGCTAAAGGAGGTGGAGAGCTGTAATTAAGAGGAGGATCGTGCATTATGACACTGCCAGCTCTTCCCTTCCTTTTTCTGCAGTGGGGCAAGGAGCAAGGCTGCGTGGGGAGCCCCAGCCTGCGCCGCCTCCGATGCCACCCTGACCTCCCCGGCCACGCATGAGCATTTCGGGAGGTGCCAGCGAGCCGAGCAAGAGGGGACGTTACGGCTCTGCCACTCAATTTTAAGTGAATTCCCCATTTATCCTCACCTGAGAGCCTCTCAACAGGCTTTGCCACGAAAGGATAAATCCTCACTCCCTCGTGCACCCGCTCGTGCGTTTTGCGCGTCCTCGTTGTCCTGCTGTGGAAACTGAGGCAGAAAACCTGGTGCCCGCTTTGCAGGGGCTGCCCAGCGAGGGCTGCGCTCAGCTCGCCAACGATGTAAAGTGGGACAGGTTCAAAGCTACTCTTAAAGCTCAGGGCTTGGCCTTTCCATTTACAGCAAGTAATTGGGGAGGACCTGTGCTGTCTGCCGCGAGTCCCGGGTGAGGGGCATGTGAGCTGGGATGGCGTCTCTCCGGCACAAGGAGGTGGGTCTGGTGGCACGTGCTTTGCTCACGTCTCTGACACCAACGCTCTCTGCGGCCGTGGTCACGTCACTTTGCCTGCATGCTGCGTTTGCTCCGGGAGAAGTTGAGGCCTTATAAAATGGGAATGAGAATACTATTGGCCTTCATTTTGGGAGGAAGAGGGCATTTTCCCACTGCGGTCCCGGCGTTCCCAAGGCCTTGGCTCGTTGTTACGGCTCTGAAGATGGGAGAGTGCTTTGCAGGGATGCGGGCAGGGCACGGTGATGTCCCGCATCCCAAGCACCGCTCACGCAGGGGTGGCGAGCAGGCAGCGTGCTGCAGGCAGTTGCCCAGGGTGGCCGGCTCAGGTGGCGGGGAGGCAGCCCGGCTCTCACCCGCTTGCCCGCATTATCAGCCCAACTTCTCCTGCTTGGCTGGCGCATCCTGACGCCACTCAACGCTTCTGCTTCCCTCCCGGCCGCGTCTTGCCTGCAGGACAGGCTTGGCCTCAGTTTGTCACCAGGATCTCACGCCAGCATGCCAACATGCTGCCCTGGCACAAAACGGGCTGGGACAGCGAGGACGGCGCTGGCAGTGCTCCCAATGCGGTGAGTGTCCGGGGACCGCAGGGGTGATATCTGCTGCTGGGCTGCCTGCGCTTGAACCTCAGCTGGGACCTGTTGGGTCTACGCCAAACCCAGGTACAGGGTATAATCTGCAAAGAATGGAGGTCGGTCTGCTCCGGAGAGGTGAAATCCTGTGGGCTATTTGCTTCCCAGCCCAGGGAATGGGAGTGTCTGGAGCAAGCGCTGCCGTCCTGCTGTGGGGAGCGAGGTTGGCACCCTTGTCCCCATCACTTCTACCAGGGCAGCGCTCCGCGCCCCGTGTGCCTGGTGCTGGGGAGGTCCCTGGCAGCAGGAGAGCCGTACCTCTTCCCAAAGCCCCTTTGCCGCTCGCTGTGTCATCCCAGGAAGCTTTGCCGTCCCTTTGCCATTCATCTGAAGGGTGCGGAGAAGACCAGCCCCAAATCTATGGCCAGATGCTCCCAGCGCCTGAGGGGGTGATGCTTTCCTTCCCAGGGTCCCGGGAGCTGCTAAGATCCATTGGATGCAGCAGATGGGCAGGTGCCGCGTCCCAACACTCCAAGGAGCAGCGAGCATCGTGTCCCCTCGGACACTGGGCAAATGATGTTGGGATCCTTCTGAATGGCTTTGATGAGCACATAAACTGCAGGATCATGTTTTATAGAGGAAATTACAGCTCTTTATTAGCTCACTCTGAGTCATCAGATAATGACTTTTGGGGCACACCACGTGGGCATTTAATAAATTAGGCAGGCACCAAGGCACAATTAGAGGAAGCGTGTTGGGATGAGGGAAAGGTGGGACAAGTAACATTAATAATTGCTCCCCCCGTCAACCCTTTCATCCAGGAATGGCAGAAGATTTTGTAAACAATAATTAATAGGGCCTCCCAACCTTTGCTGGAAGTTGCTCAGGGTAATTATATCACCACAATCCCAACCTGGAACCTCAAGAGCAGCGAGGAGGTGAGACTCACTGCTGTCTCCGGTGGCTTTTGGCCAAGGTCGGTGTTTTCAGCCTGCTCTGGTTTCTGGTCAGATAGAGCCAAATCTAGAGAAGAAGAGAAGAGGGAGATCTTCCTCCCTTCCCATCCTGTGAACTTTGCAGCCTGAGGGGATCCGCGTCAAGGGAGAGATGGCCGTGCCACAGCTGGACCAGGTGAAGGTCTCCAGGGTGAAGCCCGGTGGAGCACAACGTCCCTGACCATCTTCGTTCACTGGCCACAAAGATGGGGATTTGCTGGGAGAGCAGGGACATCGCCACAGGGTCCTGCCTCTCTTCTCTCCCATTTATTCCCAGGAAGAGGACGGGATCATTTGCATCCCCTGCTCTGGCTTGCCTGGGTTTGCCTCTCTGCAGAGCAAAGCAGAGGCTCTGAGCTCAGCAGCGTTTGGCCTTGTTCCTGCAAGCAAGTAGGTTCACCTGCACCTTCAAAGGGGCCTCAAATCTCAGCTCTTGGCTCCCTCGCCCCAACCTTGAGCTGCCGTGAACCTGCCCAGCATCAGCAGCGCTCACGTGGGCTCTGAACTTTCCTTGGCCATGCTGTCTTGTCGGGTGAACTTTGCTCTTCTGGCCACGAGATAGCAACCCACGTGGCGGTGTTTGGTGTTCAGCATCTAAGAACGTTTTGGACCAAGTGTCTTTGACAGTGGCTGGAGCAAGGGTCATCCGCTGGATTGCAATACTGAAGCTCTTGCAAGCCGGTGCTCCTTTGCAGGTGAAGAGCACTGCCATTGCCTGGTGGGATGGGACAATTTGGCAGGGGTCTCTGCAGGGTGGCCCAAGGGATGCTGCAGGAAGGACGGGGCATGTGGCCAGCCTACGTGACATGTGGAGTGGCAGCTGGACGGTCTCTCTGTCTACTCTGAGCTTCCTCAGCCAAACCCTTTCACCTCTCAGCTGCCATGAAGACCTTAAGCTTTTGCTGAAATCTCTGGGTGCAGAGGACTGTGGTCTAGCCCAGCGTCCCCACACTTAGGAGCACCCACACCAGCAGTCACCTGGGCTCAGCTGCGTGGTAGCAGGTTCAGCTGCAGTAGCTGTGGCCCTTGTGTATGGGGTGGGAGACCTCTGGAAGAGCCCCACTTGTCAGACCCCGTAACTCCTGCCATTCCCAGGCCCTGCAGACTGCAGGTTTGAAGCACGCACCCATCTCTACGTTGCCTGGGGTGCCATAGGCTCCAAGCCGGCTCCTGCATGGCTCCAGTGGTGTCACCAGGTCTCATCCCACTGGCAGGGACCACCTGGACCAGGAGGCAGAGCCCAGCCCTGCTCACGGGGCATCAAGGTACCAGTGACAAGCGCAGGAGCATCAACCACAGCCACGTCCCTGTGGCTTGGGAAGGCTCCAAGGACAGCTGGGGATGGTGCAGGCAGCAGGGCCTGGCAGCTGCCTGACTCAACCGCCTGGCTCTGCTGAGCAGGAGGAGGGTGGTAGGATGACTCAGGAGATGCCGTTTGTGCGGGGGCAGGCGGGAAGCGGTGAGTAGGCAAAGCCAGGCAGGAGCTGCAAGTCCGGGTGAGACAGAGCCGGAAAGACCCGAAGATGAGACGTTATTTGTAGTGGGGGAATTCTCCCCACCCTCAGTTCCATGGGATTTCAGTCCTCCCTTCACTTTGCCCTCACTGCAAAGCCCTTCGGCAGGGAAAACATCGCAGGTGAGGACAGGTCACCTCGACTTTTGCAAGGTGACGGTGGCCAGAGACGGCTCCTGTCCGCAGCGGGGCAGCCCCGACTCCCTGCATCAGCAGTCGTGAGCCGGCTGGCTCGGCCGCGTCGGGAGAGCAGTTTTCCTGCCTGAGCCAGGGCTCTTCACACTCAGACCCCCAGTCCTCTGGTTCTGGAGAGACTCCAATGGCTGCGTGCTACCAGGCTTCCCTCTCTCCTGCCAGGGTCTGCAAACACTGTCCCTGGTCCCAGCATGGGGGTCTCCAGAGCCAGGTGGACCCAATGCATCCCAGCCTGTCTCCCTCTGCTCCACAGCCACCTGGGCAGAGTCTTCCTCTTTTCCTGCTGGAGCATCCCTGGGGTTGGGATGCTCCTCCCTCAGAGCTGGATTTCTCAAGGGAGCGGATGCACAGAGCTAAAAGGGCTTCAACCACCAGCACCACGAAACCAACAGGTACTGACCCTTCCTGCGCGTCCCAGCTGGAACTGGGTCACTGGGAAATACCAGCAACCTCTACCCACCACCGCTGGCCTTCAACACATGCCATCAACTCCCTCCTTCCCTGGTCCTCCAGCCCATGACACCGGTCTGACCCCATCGCTCATCTGCCTCAGCTCCTTGCTCCTTGGTTTGATGCCACAGGGAGGACAAGTCTCAACCCAAATCCCAATCCCAAAGAGGGTGGGCTGCCATTAGCTGTGCTGCCCCTTGGCATCTCCCCAGCCTTGTCCTGCACTTCAGCTCATCCTTTTCCTCTTAAAGCCAGGATGAGGCCGGCTTGGAGGAGCACTGAGGCAATCTCAGGCCAAGCTTGACCCCCATCGGTGCCAGACCAGTGGCTTTGGCTGCTTTGCCCCAGGGCTGAGGTTGGCTCCTCTGGTTCCTGCGTGTTGACGCATGCAGTCACACAGGGCTCTGGGAATAATGATTGTGGGGTGCCTGGGACTGTGGGCTCACAGCTGGGAAGCAGCTCAACCTATTTTTCTCCCCGGTGGTTTTCCCCACAGCCCCATAGGGACCCCGGGATTAATAATGCTGCCGTACGGATCATGGGGCACGTTGCTCCCGGGGAGTGTTTGATCAGACTAACAGCATCTTCAGCAAAATCTGATCCCCAAATATTGATTACACTGAATGCACATGGAAAAACCCCAATGCTTGACCCCGATGCCTTTGCTTGGGCAGAGTTCCCTGCAGGACGGGGATCACCTGGCTGAGCAAAACTTTAGCATCTCCCCTCGGCAGAACAACCGGCGGCAAATCCAGCCCCATCCCCACGGCGCACCTCACCTTCTGAGCCTGGCAGATCATCTTCCGCACCACCTCCTTGATGTGCGCTTGCCCCTCGATGGGCGGCTGCATGTAGACGGTGGCGCGGGTGACCCCGCGGTAGGCGATGGTCTCGGGCCAGCCGAGGTCCAGCTGAGGGATGGAGCGGTCGGACCTCTGGGGCCAGTACTCCAGGGAGGGGGCCACATCCTGCTCGTCCCCTTGGCTGTTGTGGTCGCCTTCGCTCTCCCCCGTGCTGCTGCCGTGGCGTGGGATGTACTCGGAGCCGGGGTCGTACGTCTCCAACGTGTCCAGAATCTTCTTTAGCTCCAGCTCGGAGAGGAAGTCCCTGATGTTCTCCTTCTTCAGGACCTCATAGAAGGCATCAGGACCACGGGAGGCCAGTGCCTCCAGGGCCAGGCGTTGCTCCTCGCTGTAGAAGAACTCAGGCTTGGACTCACTGGACCTCCAGTTGACGTGGCTGTCGTCCAGGCACTGCACCTGGGAGAAAGCCATGGTGAACACGCACGCCGATACCCTCTCTGAAGGGAGCTCTGTACGCCCAGCGAGTGCTGGATGCCGACAATAAATAAGGAATTAATTATTCCCCAGTCTTTAAATACACTATTTGCTTTGCTTCGCCCTCCCTGGCTCAATGTGCAGCTGGTAAAACGCACCGCTCCCTTCTCCGCCAGCTCCTGCCAGGCCAGAGTTCTCCGCCGGGGAAGGAGGATTTGGTTTCTTGTTTGCTCCCGGCTCCGCGTGGCAAGCGGGCTCCAGGCAAAGAAAACCTGGAGCTTCCCACGGCCGGGGCTGTGTGACGGGGCAGAGACGGCCCCGGGTGCACGTGCACCGCTGGGAAGGTCCTCTACCTCCGGGTCCACGCTCTTCTCATCCTCTACTCTTTCAAGACAATGGTAATACTGGATAAAATAAAAAGCGGGAAAAAAGGAACCACAAAAAAAAAGAAAAAGGCTTAATAGAGGGCAGAGAGAAGCAGGATTTGTCAGCCCAGACGCCGTCCCTGGTTATCGTTCCTGGAGGATTGGGTCAGCCGGTGGGTTTCGTGGCAGCGAACGTCTCCGTCAACCTCTTGTGCATCGCCCTGGCTGGCGGGTCGATTATTTCGGGCTCCTGCCAGCGTGCAGTGCTGGGGCCGGACAGGTAACAGCAAGAAGTGAAAAGAGGAAAAGCAGAAGAGTGATTCATGGCTCCGCCCTGCCCCACCTGCAGTCACATGCTGCCTTCACACATTCCCGGCCCTGCCTGCACGTTAACTCTTTCGGCTGATGCCGTCCTCACACCTCTGCCCTGCCCGAGAGCCCCCCGGCACCCTGCGGGTGCGGGAGGTCAGTGGGCGGCTGGAGAGGGGTTTGGGTGTTTGTCTTGGGGGGGGAAAAAAAACCCAAAAGCGGGTTCTCCCCTGAAATCTCCCCCTCTCTTGGTGTGTCAGCTGGTAAATCGATATTTTCCAGGAAAGCAGCTCTGCCTCGTGGTTAACCCCTCCTGCACCGAGTGCAAGGACCCCCATGCTACTGCTGGTGCTTGGAGCCCAGATGGGTCCTGGCGGGCAGCATGGGGTCAGAGCTGCCATTGTGGTTCAAAGCTGCACCGGGGGGGGTTTAGACTAGACACGGGGGAGCATTTCTCTACCGAGAGGCTGGTCAAACACTGGCACAGGCTTCCTAGAGAGGTGGCCGGTGCCCCCAGCCTGTCAGTGTTCAAGAGGCGTTTGGACAATGCCCTTAATACCATGCTTTCACTTGGTCAGCCCTGAAGTGGTCAGGCAGTTGGACTAGATGGTCATTGCAGGTCCCTTCCACCTGAAATAGTCCTATTCCTTCCCTTCCCTTCCCTTCCCTTCCCTTCCCTTCCACGAAGTTTGCAGCAGGGACATGGTCACAGCACTTGACCTTGCTATGGCAGATTGTGTTAATACAGTGGGAGATGGGCAAAACACCCCACCTTGGATTCATCAGTCGGTGCTCACAAGGCAGAAACATGGAGCTTTCTATCTGGAAACTCAGATAGAAATGAATTTCAAGAATCGGGGTCAGATTCCTGCACCGATGCAAAAAAGGAAAGTGCCAGGGGCTGTGTCTCGCTCCCTTGCGTTGGAGCAGCTCATCTGGATTCGCAGCCGTGTAAATGAGAGCCCCGCTTGAGTCAGGCTCCCAAGGCGAAGCCGCCCGTCTGCCCGGGCGCTCGGCCATCAAAGCGCTCCTCTCTGCGGACACGGTGGCCGTGCAGCATCCCGACTGCCCTTTCCCTGGCCAGGGCTTGCGGCATGGCGAAGCGCCGAGCTCCGCGAGGATTTGGGAGGAAAAATGAGTCAGAAACATGCAGGAAGGGGAGAAACTCCAGCGGGGCTTTCTCAAAGCTGGGCTGTGGCAGGCTGAGCTGGTATCTGCTCAGCTTTAAGTTCCAGTAATGGGCTGCGTAGGGGAACCGGTGGCTTTTCCCCCTTGCATTGGCGTAAAAGGGTCTATGTGAGTGCTTGGGAAAGGCTGGCAAAATCAACCCCCCTGCCCGTCCCCCGGTGCAAAGTTGTGCCCAGTTCTGGTCTGTGGTGTGCAGGAGGGGGCAACGGGGACAGGGGACATGGGGATGCCGGGATGCAACACCCGTGTGATGGGATCAGGACATGAGGGGGAAGGAAGCGTTTGGCTCCTACCAAATATCGGCTGAGGAGGTGTTTTGGACGGAGCCGATGACTTTATGGAAAGGCTGCGCCGACCCCATGGGGATTTCCCAGTGGCAGGACGTCACCTCTGTGCCGCGACCTGGGCGGCGAGGGGTGCAGCGGAGACCGAGGGTGCTGGAGGCAAAACTGGCTATTTGGGGTGAAATCCCAGCCCTGCTGCGCAAGCGGAGGTGACCCAGCGACAGCGAACGTGGCAGAGCCGAGCACCCGGCCAGCACCCACGGGGGAGCTCCGAGACCTTGTCCCTGGCCATTGTTCCCCCTTGGGTGGCCCAGCCCGGGAGGTTGGGAGATGTCCCGGATTGGGGCCGGTGCATCAAGCGCAGGCGTGCGTGGCGTGGCTGGAGCGTGCTGCGGTTGTACTCGCCTCAGCCGCTGCCGGCTGCCCCAGCTCTGTTCCTATTGTGCCGGGAGATTTACGGTCTCTTTAGCGGGGCGTGTGCGCTTATAATTTATGACACGGCGTCGTAAACGCGGCATCCCATCGGTCGTGTGATGTGCTGGCTCCTACAGCCGCGCCGGCGGCGGGGGATTGGGACCGCAGAGCCCCACGCCTGACCCCTGCGTGGGGTGCAGGCGCCTGGGTCCCCGGTCCGCTGAGGACGGGGTCCGAGTCCCCTTCGCCCCACGTGCTGAAGTCAGCACTCGAATTATGTGCAGTCCTGGCACAGGGAAAACGCCGGCATCGCCTTTATAATCTCCGGCCTGTTTGCAGGGACAGGTCGCTGTGGCCAAGCAGGTTGGTCCCCACCGTTGCAGGTCTCCCCACTCGGCCGCCCCGGGCTGACCCAGCCGGACAGGCAGCGCCCTGCACAGGCACCGGGGCCGGCTCCTCCCGGTTGCAGATGGAAGCATTAATTACAAGCTCCTAATTAATTTTCCATCTCTAGCAGAGGGCCTAATGACAAAGCGAGACAGTGGGGTATGATGCTGGGCCCTGTTCCCAGCCTGGGGGGTCCGGTTGCCCGCTGGGCTTGGCTCCCGCTGCCTGCATGCTCCCGGGTCCCACCGAGGGGTTTGGTGGCAGAGCTGAACCCCGGGGCGAGCGTTTCGGCTGGGCTATAACACTCAGACACTGCTTTGCCCTCTGGAGCATCTTCCACCCGCCATCCGCCAGCCATTTGCATGGAGCCGCGCACAACGTGGTGTTTTAGAGAGGGGGAAACTGAGGCACAGAGTGGTGACGGCAGCTTTACTCACAGCTGCTGGAGGACAGAGTCACCAGAGCCCCAGCGCTGACTCTAACCCTGGGGAAAGGCAGCCCAGGCTGGGCTTTTTTAGCGTCTTTGGGAAGCGCTGAGGGTTGCCTGTGGTTTTCCTTCGCCAAAAAACCCCAGGGGGTGCTACCAGCTTGGGATTGCCTTCCCCAGCCGCTGCTGCTGGGGGGCCGAAGGCTGCACCCCACTTCGGCAGGTGTCACCACGCATGAGGACCGGGACGATGCTCCCGGTCGTGTGCAGGGATCACCCGTGCTCCTCCCCGTGCTCCTCGGTGGGAGGACGCAGACCGGAGAGCCAGGCAGCCCGTTCATGTTTATGCCTGACATTGATTTCCATCCATTTCAATATTTTATGAGCATAACAATAAAAAAAGGGCTCAGCACTCGTTGAGACACAGAAGTAATTGGGCGTTGACGATCCTGGGAAGCTGCCAAGCGCATCCCGGGGAGCTGCTGGGTGCTGCCCATGCGGAGGTAATTGCCGCAACGGTGCATGAACCTGCCTGGCCCCGTGTGCGGGGACGGGCAGCGCCTGCCCGTGGGGCTCTGCCGCCTCCGGCTGTAGCCCCAGGTCCCGGCGGGACCCGTCCTGGCTCTGGAGGTCCCCCCAGGGAGGGCTCGGCGGGGGCAGATCCCGGAGCTGGGCTGGGTGCAAGGCAGCGGGAGGGGAGGGTGAGGCTGCTGGGCCAGATCCTGGCTGCGTTGAGGCTGGGGAGAGGCAGAGGTGGGTCTCCACGTGCGACATGCTCCCTACTTCTCCCTCAGCCCCCTGCCAAGGTCTGGGCACTGGGGCCGTAGCGAGGGGCCGATATCCAGCCCGGTGGGAAAGGCGCTGGAGGGGGCTCTGGGCTGTCCCCCACCCAGTGAGGGGTCCCGGTGTGTCACCTGCCTCTGTCCCCCCAGATGCCGTGGCCTGTGTGGACCCCGAGGAGTGCGCCCGCGTGTGCGGGGCCGCCGTGGGCTGCTCCAACATCGCCTACCCCAAGCTGGTGGTCGAGCTGATGCCCAGCGGTAGGTGGGTGGGAGGAGGCGTCTCCATCTCCACCGGGCTTTGCCGTACCCCGGGGCTGCCCGCGCAGTCCATCCCGGCTTGGATGTTGGGGGGGACCCCGTGGCTGGTCCAGGTGGACTCGGTGACCCTGGCAGCGGGGCCAGGGAAGCGCAGGCTCTCAGCGGCCCAGGGTGCAGCTGGGTGTCCCCAAACCTGGTCCCTGCCCCGGGGAGATCCTGGTGTGTGTCTGGGGAGGGTGAAGCATTACCCTTGGGCAAAGCATTGGGGCTGCCCCACCCCATCCCATCCCACCCCATCCCGTCCCATCCCATCCCATCCCATCCCATTGCCCCCAGCTCGGCCGCTCCCTGATGGCCTCTCTCTTCCCCAGGGCTGCGGGGTCTGATGATCGCGGTGATGATGGCAGCGCTCATGTCATCCCTCACCTCCATATTCAACAGCAGCAGCACCCTCTTCACCATGGACATCTGGAGGAAGCTGAGGCCAGGTGCTGGCGAGCGAGAGCTGCTCTTGGTGGGCAGGTAGGGACTAGGGGTTTTGGGGAGACTGTGGGTTTTGGGGAGACCGGTGGGGCCAGTCTGGCCTTCTGTGATCTGCCTTTGGTGCCTGGGAGCTTGCGAAGTGCCTGCGCTCAGCCTGGTTCATGAAAGGAAAATAAGCCCTTGGATCATTTTATGTATGGAAGCGCTGCAAAGGCAGACGGGGCGTTCGGGGCATTTGGAGGGACAGGGCTGTGCCCGCGCAAAACCTTTCCCTTGCCGACTCCAGCCCGTTCCGCGGGGGAAGCCGACGGCTGCTCCCCACCGAGGCCGCAAGCGAAGTGCGCGGGGGACCTTGGCCGGGTGGCAAAGGGCAGCGGAGCTCGCACATGCCCCGGCTGCTCCCCGGGGATGGCGAGTGCCGGCGGGGAGCCCAGGAACCCGCCTGCGGTGCCACGCTCCGGGCGACGGAGTCAGCGCTGGGGAATGCCTGGGCACGCTGCCGCGGTGCCGGGGCGCGCGGGGAGTGTTCTCGGCGCGGGGCAGACAATAACAAGGAGCGAATCTGGGTCAGGGCTTTGGCTGGGCTGCGCTGGGGCTGCGGGGAGGGTTGGCTGCTCCGGTGGCTCTGGGATCAGCCATTTCTTGGCATCCTCTGTCTCCGGAGGGTGGGAAGGGGATGGGCAGCGATCCCAGGGAACCTTGGGCCCGCACGGCTCCCCCATGGGAATCGGGGTGCTCTCGGGGCCTGCCCCGCCCCCCCCGCCGCTGGCTTCGGGGCCGGTGCCAAGGGGG